>CAIGQV010019087.1:2549044-2589025 GCA_903798115.1 Danio jaintianensis
GGTTCATTCCGCTGTGGCGACCCCAGATTAATAAAGGGACTAAGCCGAATAATGTTTACATTACACCGAATAACATAATTTACATCCATTATGTAAATACAAACTTTTATTTTGGATGTGATTATTCATTTGACAGCACTAATAAAAAGCACACTTACAAGCCAATATTCCGTGAGGACATGGCATCAATGTCCTCATCTGGGCCAATAAGCTTCACACCCTGGTATTCAGACTCGTGAGACTCCAGAAATGCATGGATGTGTTGTTCATGATGTGATTCCTGCACATAATCAATAAAAACGATCAGATGTATCAGTCTTCGTTATTATGAATTAAATATAAAACCCAACCTATTACCAGTGACGAAAAGATATGATTCCAGTAGTATTTTTAAGAGCTTAACAATTTTTGGTTACACTTTATAATACGGTTCCATTAGTTCATGTATTGACTATAATGAACTAAAAACGAACAACAAAATGCATCATAGTTCATATTAAAAATGAAAGTAAAAAATGAACAACTAAAAAAAGGAAAAAACTAAAATGAACAACGATGAATAAGTAAATACTGTAACAAATGCATTGTTCGTTGTTTGTTGATGTTAATAAATACATTATCTAACATTAACTAATGGAACCGTATTGTAAAGTGTAACTATTTTATATAAGAGCGTGATCTAATACAATATTAACGTAGAATGTAATATTAATAGTGAATTCCTTATCTACCATTTATTAATCTTTCTTAATGTTCAAAATGTACACGTTAAAATGTAATTGCTTAAAGTGATAAACTGCACTGTAAAAAATACAAATTTACTCACCAGATATTTATGACTGAACAAAAAAGAAGGAATTTTGTTCATGATAAACTGAGAATTGTATATGTATATATGTGTGTATATATGTGTGTGCGTGTGTGTTATTATTTAATTCATTAATTTATTTCTTTTCCATTGGCTTATCCATTGATTTATCAGGGGTCGTCACAGGGGAACAAACCACCTTAATTTAATTTTAATTTAATTTAATTTAATTTAATTTTCATTCATTTTCTTTTTAGCTTAGTCCCTTTATTAATCTGTCACCACAGCGGAATGAACCGCCAACTTATCCAATATATGTTTTACAGCGGATGCCCTTCCAGCTGCAACCCATCACTGGGAAACACCCATACTCTCCCATTCACACACATACACTACGGACAATTTAGCTTACCCAATTCCCCTATAGCACATGTCTTTGGACTTGTGGGGGAAACCGGAGCACCCGGAGGAAACCCACGCCAACACGGGGAGAACATGCAAACTCCACACAGAAATGCCAACTGACCCAGCCGAGGCTCGAACCAGCGACCTTCTTGCTGTGAGGCGACAGTTCTACCCACTGCGCCACCGCACTTCCCTTTATTTTATTTTATTTTATTTTTCTATGAAATATTGTAATTGTTTCTGCTTGGATTATTGTACTTTATTATGTGGTTTAATTTAATGTATTGTGTTTTTGAACTGTTAATTAAAATAAATAAAAGAAGATAATTTAAAGAAAAAAATGTTGAAGATTTTTTTCATGGACAGTAACAAAAATAAGTAAAGAAACATATAAAAATTATTAAATAAATTGTGGATATATAAAAAAAAAAAAATATATATATATATATATATATATATAGCCTATAATGAATGCCATTACATATTTGTTATTTAGTAGATGTATGTTTTTCTTTTTATTTAATACATAATGTCTTTTTTATTCAGGGGTCGTCACAGGGGAACAAATCACCTTAATTTAATTAAGTGTAATTTAATTTAATTTAATTTTTCTATGAAATATTGTAATTGCTTCTGTTTGGATTATTGTACTTTATTATGTGGTTTAATTTAATGCATTGTGTTTTTGTAATATTAATTTAAAAAAAAAATTAAGATAATTTGAAGAAAAAAAAATTGAAGATTTTTTCAGGGACAGTAACAAAAAATATTTATAAATAAATATATAAAAATAATGAAATAAATTTTGGTTATTTTCAAAAATATATGTAGCCTATAATGAATGCCATTACATTTTTGTTATTTAGTAAATGTATGTATTTCTTTTTATTTAGTAAATAATGTCTTTTCTATTTTTATTACTAGGGATTTTGAAATTCTGCGAGCCCTGTATCTACATCAACACAAATGTTGAATTTAATATTGATTAATATAAATACAAGCTGTAAAAACATTGTTAGTTATTATTTTATGTTATGTCTTATTGTTAACAAATGAAACTGTGTTGTAAAGTGTTTAACAGCTTAACTGGTAAAATGTGCATAGACCGAAGGCAAGGTAAATCTGAACATCATATAGTTTACCTGATTATAAATGAAGAGCTTGAGTCTGTTTTTGGGGTATTTGAGGTTAAATAAACGATCAAAGAAGACGGTGACGAAGGGTGTGGGCTGTTGGATGAAGATCCCGATGACCACCACAGGATATGCACTCTCCTGAAGACAAAAAACAGACAAAAAAATTAATACACCAAACCATTATTCAGCTCAAGCTTAATACAAAATAACAGGCGTATCTTTTAGTTCTCTATTTATGAATACTTACAGTGTAAATAGTAAAGATATTTGGACATCAAAAACCTACTTTATTTCTGTGAAATCATATAATCATATTAAGTTTTTTTATTAAATAGTGTTATATAAATATATATGTATATACAGAGGTATCTTTTTTTCTTTTAATAATGACTATTTAATTCATTTATCATTTATAATTAACACTGGTTTACGTTGTGGGTCAAAGATGAAATTAATTTTGTTTTATTTTTAATAAACAATAAATGTGTAATGTAGCTTTATTTTACATTTATGTGTGTAGATGTGTGTCATTTTATATTACAATCAATAAAATTGAAATGGCGGCATAGTGGCTCAGTGGTTAGCACTGTCGCCTCACAGCAAGAAGGTCGCTGGTTCGAGTCTCGGCTGGGCCAGTTGGCATTTCTGTGTGGAGTTTGCATGTTCTCCCTGTGTCCTAGTCCAAAGACATGCTCTATAGTTGAATTGAATAAACTAAATTGGCTGTAGTGTATGAGTGTGTGTGAATGTGAGAGTGTATGGGTGATTCCCAGTACTGGGTTGCGGCTGGAAGGGCATCCGCTGCGTAAATATGCTGGAATAGTTGGCACTTCATTCCACTGTGGTGACCCCTGATTAATAAGGGACTCAGCCGAAGGAAAATGAATGAATAAATAAACTGAAATGTTTTTTTTATTTTAGATTTTTATGGCATCATCTTTTAATTGTAAAGACATAAACAGTTATTTAAGTTACCAGCTACTGGTACATAACATGCAAAAGAAAAAAATATATTGTATTCACAAATTTGTTCCATCAACTTAAAAATGTGCTGCTACGCTTTATTAAATTGCTCCCTTTTTTAATTAAATCATGATCACAGTCCACTATTTTGTTCTTGTTTTTGCTAAAATGTGGTCAAGTTGTACTCATTAGTTTGATTTATACCAACAATTATTCGTTCATTCACTTTCCTTCAGCTTAGTCTCTATTTCAGAGGTCACCACAGCGGAATGAACCGCCAACTATACCGGCATATGTTTTACGCCACGGATGCCCTTCCAGCTGCAACCCAGTACTGGGAAACACCCATACACACTCATACACTACGGCCAATTTAGTTTATTCAATTCACCAATACCGCATGTGTTTGAACTGTGGAGGAAACCGAAGCACCCGGAGGAAACCCAGGCCAACACGGGGAGAACATGCAAACTCCACACGGAAATGCCAACTGACCCAGCCAGGACTTGAACCAGCGACACGATATCTTCAGGATAAGAGTAAAATTGAAACCACAGAAACAATGAATAAACGTAAGGCTGACCTGCAGTCCAGAGAGCGGCCGCAGATCCTGCTTACACATTGTGCAGCCCGTCTCAAATGTCCACAGATTCGGGATGTAGTTCCCTAGGTAGTTTATCTGAAGCTGAAGAAAAAAAGCAGCACAAAATAAAAAAGGTTAAACTGAAGAAAGCAGACAGCTCTTAAAGAAGATCTTGGTTTTACATTACAGTCATTACCATAACGTAATGCAATCAATTCCTCTCCTATCATGAAACACATTTCATTAGAATGTGAAAAACTTCCAGACAAGATTTTAACACCCCGGGAAGAATTTTACATTATCAACAATTGAACTAAAAAATCCTATCTAATGTTTTCAATGTGCATTTATTTTTTTATATTGAAGAATCTAACTTCGAGAATCCTTGTAGCAAACTTATGTGTGTGTTGCTTCAAGAAAGCAACCATTCATTTGTGTTGTGTTTTATTTTCATTTGTTTATATTCACTTATTCTTCATTTAATTATTTTATTTAATCGTATGATCATTAGTCATTTATATAATTATTATTCTATCATTTTATTGATCATTAGTTAATGATTTGATTCATATTGATTATTATTTGTCATTTTATTATGTTTTTATATTTTATTATTACTATTTTCATATAATTATTGCTTCATTATTATTTCATTTTTCCATATTGTTATAATCTTATGACTGTGTGGATTCAAGCAACACTTGTTTTCAAGAGTAAGAGATAAGAGAATGTCTCCATTTAAAGGTCTTTATTGTCTCTGGATAATGTTGTGAAGCAGTAATTTTCCATTGCTGTTGCTTGTGGTATAATAACACTTGTTGGATTTATCCTGCAAGTCTGAGCACTGAATCATAGGCAACTAAGATTATTCAATAAACTCTGCTCTTCCTTTCTCATCATGACTTCGTCTCCTGCTTTCTCAGTCAACTCCTATATTGATAGCAGACTGCTAATTCAGTTGAACACTGGTTAACAGGTTTGGGTATTGGACGGCTCCGCTGGCTTGTTGTCTGGATACCCAGAGAAACAGATATTTTCTGACAGGATCTGATGTCCGGGGCTAGATCTTATTTATCTGGCATGGAGAGTGTGATCTAACAATATGTATGTATTTATTTTCTATCATCTCTTATTGAAATATGAAGTTGATATTGAAGGCACTATTATGTAATATGTTTTGGTAACACTTTAGTTTAAGTAACAATTCACACCACTACTTTACTATTGCCTGCCTATTATTAAGATATTAGCTGTTTATTGGCACTTAATATAAATACCTAAACCCGACTACTACCGTACTAACTATTAATAAGGAGCTAATTAGTAGTTTATCCAGCTAAAAGTCTTAGTTAATGGTTTGGTAATAATTTGAATTGTACATTAAAATAAAGTGTGACCTTTGTTTTTATCTCAAAATTATTCGCCCTCCTTTGAATTTCTTTTTTTTTTTTTTTTATATTTCCCAAATGATGTTTAACAGAGCAAGGAATTTTTCACAGTATTTCCTATAATATTTTTTCTTCTGGAGAAAGTCTTATTTGTTTTATTTCGGCTAGAATAAAAGCAGTTTTAATTTTTTTTTTAAACCATTTTAAGGTCAATATTATTAGCCCCCTTAAGCAATATTTGTCTACAGAACAAACCATCATTATACAATGACATGCCTAATTACTCTATCTTGCCTAATTAACCTAATTAAGCCATTAAATGTCACTTTAAGCTGAATACTAGTATCTTAAAAAATATCTAGTCAAATATTATGTATCGTCATCATGGCAAAGATAAAAGAAATCAGTTATTAGAAATTAGTTATTAAAACTATTATGTTTAGAAATGTGTTGGAAAAAATCTTCATTCCGTTAAACAGAAATTGGGGAAAAATATACAGGAGGGCGAATAATTCAGAAAGGCTAAAAATTCTGACTTCAACTGTACATTGATCTTGGCATGAAATAGCCATAGGTTGCTGATGTGGCAATAAACAAACAAGCAATCATTAGTGTCATACTTTTGTGGGTCCGTTTCCATGAATAATAACAGGCAGAGTGTCATAAAGCACATTCCTGGCTCGCACACGTCCATCTTCAAACTTCAGCACGACCTCGTCTGTTTGAACAATTAAAAACAAAAGACACATTTAGGTTTAATGCAGTCATTGAGTCCGGAAGTTAAATCATGAATTCTGCTTAAATCTTTTGTTTAGTTATAAGGTTAGCTGAATGGCCATGGCTCATTTCTGAAGGGTTTCCTCCTCCGTGAATGTCTCTTGGGGGTCTGTAATGGATACTTCTAATCGAGAAAGAAAAATGAAGCTTTTAAAAGAGCCTTTTGAAGCTTAAACAGTGACCCTTTCAGATTTCGGGAAACCGGGAAACGAATTCCTGATTTTAGCTGAGAATGAATGGGAGATTCAGGGGTCAATGAGATCGCATTACATTTACTAAAGTTATTTTATATGCTCACCACACAGCCTATTAAATAAAAGCCAAGTGTCTAATTTATTAATCATTATTAAGTGTAAAATATATATGTATGTAAAAATTAAACAGCATACTTACTCTGATCAGTACATAATAAAATATATGGGCATCCGCTGTGTAAAACATATGCCGGAATAGTTGGCAGTTCATTCCGCTGTGGTGACTCCTGATAAATAAGGGACTAAGACGAAGGAAAATGAATGAATGAATAGAAATAGGGCTGTGAAATGTGACAATATATATTAGTGTCGTGAGGGAGGCGTGATCGAATGTTGTTCAAGAGGCGGTCAATTGACAAATGACTAACACCTGTGTCTTTGCAGCAATTGTGCAGGAGAGATGCCATAGAAAAAGAGAGACCTGAGGGGAAGCTTTGCATCTGAAGTTGCTGTGGGCACATTTTTTTGTTTGTCCTTATTTAAAAAACTGAAAAAAAAAAAAAGCCTGCTTACACAAAGCATCTCGCGAACCTGTCTTCTTCGTCACTGAACTGAACAAAACCTTATCACAATTAGTATTTTTGGGCTGATCTTTATACTGTAAAAATATCTGTTAATGAACAGTTTCCGTATTTTGTGATTCACAGTTGTTTTCCATATATTTACGGTTGTGAATTGCATTATGGGACCTTGATCTCTGCTCTGTCGACTTTTGAATATTATAATGTACAGTATAAGAAATAATATATAGGGAAATAAGTCAAATGTACTGGCAGTTTATTATAAGGTTTTTGTAGCGTAATGTACAACACCAACCCAGACAATATATCACTTTAAACTATTAAAATGTTAATAAAAGTCACTTTTTCCAATTATTCAAGGTTCAAATTTGTCAAGGTCCCATGATGCAATTCAAAAGCATACATAAACAGGGAAAAATAAAAATAAATTAAAACATGAATCACTAAATACGCAAAACTGCTTAAAAATTACCAATATTTTTACAGTGTAGAGTCTTTTAATCTTGTCTTAAAATCTTGTCAGGCATGTTTAGAATAAGAATCAGATTGATGACTATATAAACTGTGTAACTCTGAATGACATTTTTTGTGGATTTCTTCTGTAAATTATTTTAAAAATTGAATCATTCAGAGTCGTTTTTGCCTAGGAAAAAATAAACAGGAGACAACTGTAACAGTATGGACTTTGTGTTGCTGTTTACTTTGACCCAATTTTCCCTTTGTTCTGTTTCCCACCATCATTAGTTAATTATGCAAAAAAAGAACATTTTAACTTTGACTCATAAACAATGTATTCCCTGAAACAAAGACACCTCACAAAAAAAGTGTAACAATTTGTTTTTCTATCAATACACTGAAAATACATCGAAACTTCACATACATAGAAAGCTATTTTGTACGGTGGCAGAGAGAGGTCATATCCACTGCAAGTTACAAAAACACTTTCATATAGAAAAACACTTAACAAATTGAGAAAACATTTTCAGCAGTTTGACAACACATGCACACGCACATTCTCACAACACATGCAAATACAGAAACATGCTGCAAATAGTGCAGACCACAATGAAAAAATGTGTCTGGGATCCCAGAAAGTGATAAACCTGGCTGCTTCCTCTTAAAGGCTGATTTATACTTCTGCGTTGAGTGATTGCCATGACCCACGTCGCCTGCCTTGCGCGTAGCCATGCATCTATACTTGTGCGTGCTGTTTGTGTTGCTCTGCAATAACATTTCCAAAACGCTAGCTGGCAGCAGGTTTTTCTGTTCCTCTGTGTCGAGTTCCTTCGCGGGTGTTTTTTTTTTTTTTTCTGAACGCTACCTTAATGTACAAGTAGCTCAAACTCGCTCATTCTGAGGCGGGAACTGGTGGACGTGCAACAACTTTAATCATAAGGTAAACACAAAACAATAGTTTCCATCTGGAGCTACTTCACGGGACTCGACACTTGTAAACAATCGCTCCATCAGGCTCACGGCTCTCAGCTCCACCCACACTCGTCATCGCTACCAAGCCGACCAAACACAGAGCTTGCGCTACGTGTGGTTACATTTTTTGAGAGGTGCGTGTCAGCGTCAGCATCGGCATCAGCCACAACGAGGGCTATGCTCGGACCATATGCGTGCGCTTGACGCAGAAGTATAAATCAGCCTTTAGAGTCAGTGGTGTTGTCTGAGATTTTTGTACCGGTTTTGTAAGGTTCCTTGTTGTTTGTACATTCACAGACATAATAATCTGACGAATCTGACAGTTAACGTTAAATAAAGTGTTATTTTAAATGCAATGTTAGCAAGAGTTACTCTACAAAAATTAGAGAACAAGTTAGAGAACAAGCATGTCAGCCTTAAAATAAACAAAAAACTCAGATAACACCACTGGGTTCATCATTTTTTTGGATCCCTGACACATTTCCGTTATAGTCTCCACTACTTGCAGTGCGTTTCTGTATTTGCATGTGTTGTGAGAATTTGTGTGTGCGTGTGTTGTCAAACAGATGAATTTCTTTTCTGTTTTCTTAAAGAGACAGTTCAACCAAAAACATTTTGTCACCATTTACTTGTTCCAAACAAAAAAAGAAGATATTATAAAGAAACCTGTAATGATTGACTTCCATAGTATTTGCTTTCCATATTGGTTAGGCTTTCAGCTTTCTTCAAAATATCTTGTTTTGTGTTCAGCAGAAAAAAAAGCCTAAAAAAGATAGGAACCCCTTGAGGACCAGTAAATAGTGAGTAAATTAATTTTTTTTTGGTGAACTATCCCTTGCAGTGGATTTCAGCTCTCTCAGCCACCGTACTGTTGTACTCAAATAATGCATTCATTAGAACAAATGCCTCATTCATTCAAGTTTCAAAGTGAACCTTAATTTTACATGTGTATAATTTCTAAGGTCATTAGAGGATGCAGTTAAAAAAACATTACCTAGATTTAATAGCTAGTAGTTTACAACTCATGTTTAGTTTACGTCTATTTATCTCTTGCAAATGCAACCAAACCTAAATATTTACATTGCTACAATAGCCTTTCCCCAGACTAAATGTACAGTGTTTTCTTCAAACCGAACTGAACAGTAGCTGCAGTGTGGCACACCTGGCCTGGGAAGTCCTGCTGAGACGGCGTACGTGTTCACAGGCACATCTTACAGTTAACTTTAACATCCCAGCCACAAATGCCATTACAGGCAACCATGAGACTCGCTCTCCTCTCACAGCCCTGGCAGAGAGTCAAAAAAACTACAGCAAAATCTCTAATGCAACAGCTTCTGGACACATGAAACCAATCAGCAGCCGAGACCCTCAGCAAAGCGCTTCATTAGCAATTCCTCATTAAAGTTAGAGAAAGAGGAAACTTCCCAGCAGGCATCAGAGAACCAAAACTGTCCTGACGCTGCACAAATACCTTTAAAGAGCTGATGTTAGTGAGAATTTCACAGGAGCCTCTTTAACCCTACTTTTTTTGAACATTTTTGAACGTAAAGGATTGCCAATCTTCAATGCTTTGGTGCACAGATTTAAGCTTGGTCACATTTTAAAGAAGAGACTTGTCAGATTGTAGCTAAAGTGAAAAAGTTAAAGGTCCAGTTAAATTAAAATAACGTTTTTAGATGTTATTATCAGTATGTTAGACTTCAAGGATATCTATAAGCTAGTGTGGTACAAAACAATGACAAAATTAGCATTTAGAAGATATAAAACCGATATAAACATGTAAAGCTTGTAGTCTGTCGCTGTAGTGGATCAAGGTTTTTTTCACGTCACCTCATACTTCAGTTTCCCATCAAATCTTCTGACCAATCAAATGCTCTCTAGTAAGTGACATGCCCCTCCTCCTTTAAGATGCTTCTCATTTGCTTTTCATTTGATGCGCTTGAGCTCAACCACTCTCAAAGGCAGAGCTGTGATAAAACAAAACGCTATTGGTTGTTTTTTAAAAGGGGAGGAGCTACTCTATGTTTTTCAGTTGAGATTACGTCAAACATCGAATAAAAAAATGCACATTTCAAAGCACTTCACGGGACTTTTAAATAAAATAAAAGTTATGGGCCTAAGTCTATGAAAATAATGTGTATTTTATTATATTGCATACATAATGTCTTTTACAAAACCTGTTTTAGCCCAAATTTGACAGAAAATCTAATACTAAATATCTGAACTGATTATATTACAAATTTGAAGCCAAATCTCACTCAAATGTTGTTTGGCCGCAGTACCAGACATCACCAGCAGTTGACATTCAGTTTCCATTGGTGACCATTGTTTCTTACCCTTATTTCTGTGAACGTTTTGTGGAATTTGAACCATATTTTTGCATACTTTTCACAATATTTATAAAGTAGACATCACATTTTAAAGTGGTATGAACAGTTCGTCTAAATATTTTTTTTTACATGTGGACTGCTGTAGCGAAGTAATGCTTTACAACTATGATGAGTGTCCTTGTTGCAAATTAATAGATAACTCAGTGATATCTATAAAAAAATCCATCATCAGATATAAAAACTAGAAAGTTTAAGCTTTCAAATGATATATAGTTTGTCATGATTTACGGTTAGACTATAGCCCCTTTCACACATACAGAGATCATGTGTGAACAGGCCCTTTTTGAAAATACCGGTAAAGTCGTGACGCTCGTGCACGTGAAGGAGTGCTCCGGTGAGCGCTAGCAAACAAACAAATGTACATCTCGACATGCAAAAGTCTTCCTCCATATGTTTTCATCAAAGTTGTTCACAATGCTTATCCATCCACAGAATTTGTAACGTAAATTGTAATAAATGTGTAAACAACGCTGTTATTAGCTGCGGTTAGCGCTTCTGCCTTCGGATGTCTCTGGGACAAAAGCAGCTATGAACGCTAACGTTTTAAATAAAAGTGAAACCTCAACAAAAACGCCTGACCCCTTTCAAATTACATTTCTTTTGTTTACAAATACATGCACAGCCGTTTAGAGGTCATTTCTGGTTAATGATGTCAAAATTTACCAGTATTTAGGGATGGATGTGTGAACGGTCTTTTCTGTAAAAATTCCGGAACGTCCTTGCCTGCGTGAACAGTGCTTTTTTGAATATACCGGTAAAGTAATTCCGGATATTTACCGGTATCACTGTCTGAAAGAGGCTTATGATATTATGGTATAAAAATGTAACAGCAAACATTCCCACGGGTTGAAGGGTGGCAGTACTCTTCCTTCATAACAAAGGAATAACTAAAAACAATGCAAAATATGTATTCAGACGTCTTTCCATCGATATATAGTTTGTCGTGATTAGATTAGGATTTAATTGCAATATAGTGATGTAAACTTAAGCGTGCCACTATCAGTGACAATTAAAGGGTTAAAGTCTCAGTTGCGTTTTTATTTGAGCTTTACTTTGATAAAACCTTACATTTCTAAAGCGTACACTTACCAAGAGCTCCATGAAGGTTCTGGAACAATCTGCACTTGTTGTCCAGAGTTATATTTATAGACTTCTGAAGAGGAAATGACAGGGAAGAAAATGTCAAAAAGCAGCGTAAACACATTTAACACGTGTCATTACTGAAAGCTGTGAACTTGAATGTGCATTCTGTAAACAAGGCAAAATATCTTAAAACGAGGCAATAAAGTTTCAGGAAACACACTATGGTTGGCACCACTTAAAATATACACTATACCAAAAAAAGAGAGAAACGTACTCTTTTTTCTTTGTTGATGTATATCTTGGTGTAAAAGAGCTGGTCGCTGTCACTGTCAGCTCCTGACCAGTCAGAAAGCATCTTTTTAAGGTTTGCTGCATAGCCGATGAAGCCTGGAAAGAAAGGAAAAAACTCCACATTACAATCGTAAAACAAAAGCCTATAAACAGATACAAAACATGTAATTAAATGGTTTAGATGGTGTAATTAAATGACTTACAGTTATCTTTAAATTCTTACTTATGAAAACAAAGAAGGAGAGTGACTTTCAGAGAGTATGTTCTGACGTATTTGCAGCTGTTGGTGTGTTTCTGACATCAGCCTAAAAATATGGAACATTCTGGAACTTTCTCTTTGCAGCCAATGAAATTAAAAAGATGTTTCAGACTTCCTGGTCAGCATTTCTCAGTAAACTCTTTACAAAGACAACAGTATAAGCAAATCATAAATATACTCAGCCACTGAATTATAAGATTAAAACAATATTTTAGTTATGAGTGAATTTAATAATTATAGTTACTCCGTGATGAATTACAACATAAAACAACAATAATTTTTGCTGCTATTATTATTATAGAATACAGAATGAAATAAAAAAATTAATGCATTGGCATAATGAGAACTGTAACATGTATAATTCATATAGTATATTCGTTCATTCATTCAGTTTGCCTTCGGCTTAGTCCCTTATTTATCACGGGTCGCCACAGCGGAATGAACCGCCAACTATTCCGGCATATGTTTTACGCAGCTGATGCCCTTCCAGCCACAACCCAATACTGGGAAACACCCATACACTCTCATACGCACTTTTACATTATGTCTCATGTCTTTGGACTGTGGGGGAAACCGGAGCACCCAGAGGAAACCCACACGAACACGGGGAGAACATGCAAACTCCACACAGAAATGCCAACTGGCACAGCCGGGACTCGAACCAGCGACCTTCTTGCTGTGAGGCGATTGTGCTAACCACTGAGCCACCGTGCCACCCCATATAGTATATAAATTTGTTATTATATTTACTTTATGATAGTTTTATGATGCATCTTTTTACACAATTTTCAACTAAAAACTGAATTTTGTTTATGTGTTCGGTCTTCATTTATACGTTTTGGGGGCCCATAAGTGGGGGTTTTCGGTGCAAGTTTCTGTAAATGATACTGATCGCCTCCAAAAATATGTCATACAGTATTTTTTGGTCATATTTCTGTGAGCAGAGATAAGTTTGAAATATTTAAAACAAAATCTAAGAAAAAAAGTTACATTTTTAATACATTATTGTAAATAAAACCTATTAACTGGTGCATTCATTCATTCATTTTCTTTTCGGCTTAGTCCCTTTATTAATCTGGGGTCGTCACAGTGGAATGAACCGCCAACTTATCCAGCATATGTTTTACGCAGCGGTTGCCCTTCCAGCCGCAACCCAACACTGGGAAACATCCATACACACTCATACACTACGGACAATTTAGCTTCCCAATTCACCTGTACTGACTTGTGGGGGAAACCAGAGCACCCGGAGGAAACCCATGCGAACAGGGGGAGAACATGCAAACTCCACACAGAAATGCCAACTGACCCAGCCGAGGCTCGAACCAGCGACCTTCTTGCTGTGTGGCAACAGCGCTACCCACTGCGCCACCGAGCCACCCCATGGTGCATTCAAGTCAAGTATATAAATGTAAATGTATGTAATATATGCGAATATAAGACGTCAAATGCAGATGACCACCTTTAAAGTTGAATTATTAGGTGAAAGATCTTTTTTGCATTGAGTTTCCACGTTGGGGTTCAGTTAGAAAACATGGCAGAGATAATGAATGTAGTCTCTATACTGATGCTAAATCTGTTTTATTAATGTTTTGTATTATTATCTACACTGTTGCAATACAAAATATATAAATACTGCACTCTTTCATTTATTTTATTTATAATTAATTTTATTGAAACAAAAAACTTTTAACTTTCTAATGTTGGGTTTTGTGTTCCTGTGAGTAGATTACATACAAAATTTATGCAAATGTGCGAATATATGTGAATAACGCAGAATGTGCCACACGTTTGCTAATGCTAACACAATCGTGTCTTCTGCGCAAGTTCAAATAATTCAACTCAAGCAGAAAATTCACAAAACATCCCGTGAGTAAACTAGAGCAAGTGCCACCATGTTTTTTGTTTCAGTTGTTTCTGTGATGTACTGAAATATAATTACAAGCACTTCATACGTTTCAAAGGCTTTTATCGACAATTACATGACATTTATCCAAAGAGTCAGTATTTGCAGTGTTGGCCCTTCTTTTTCAGGACCTCTGCAATTCGACGGGGCATGCTCTCAATCAACTTCTGGGCCAAATCCTGACTGATAGCAACCCATTCCTTCATAATCACTTCTTGGAGTTTGTCAGAATTAGTGGGTTTTTGTTTGTCCACCCGCCTCTTGAGGATTGACCACAAGTTCTCAATGGGATTAAGATTTGGGGAGTTTCCAGGCCATGGACCCAAAATTTCAACGTTTTGGTCCCCGAGCCACTCAGATATCGCTCCATGTTTTGTGTGAACTCAGCATTATGCTAACACTCTTTTATTATATCTAGCTTTTGTGTATATGTATATAAAAATACTTTTCTAACAATAACAGTCCCTTGGAACTATTGTCTGAAAACAACTGCATAGAACATTCATTAACACGTATAAATAAAACATCTATCCACATGCATCTGATGCACGACAATCACCTTTTTCTAGTTATAAAATTATGGTAACACTTTAGTTTAAGTAAAATTTCACACCATTTACTACTGGCTTATTACATCCCTACTGATGAGACATTACCTGTTTATTAGCACTTATAAAGTATGATCTTATTTTACATCCCTAAACCTACCCAATACCTAAACCCAACTACTAAATACTAACTATTAATAAGCAGCAAATTAGTAGTTTATTGAGCTAAAAATCTTAGTTAATTGCTTGTTAATAGGATGAATTGTACATTAAAATAAAGTGTAACCAAAATGACTGTAGTATTTTTGTAGAACACTCATCTTCCTCCATTTGATGTGATTTAAATGAACCCGACATCATAATTACGACTATCTAACTTATTAATGTAAATGTATTATAAGAAATGTAATGCATCAATACATCCCATTGTGAGGTTTATGTATTGAAAAAATGCATAACATTCATTTTAAAGACAAAACTGACCTAGCAGAGCACTTAAATGCTAAAAAAGAAAGATAGAAATACATGCCTCCTGCTCCAAGAAACCTCTTCCCTTCCCTGACATGAGGATGTTTGTCCTCTAGGTGACGGTCTGGCCAGATCAGAGTCTCGGCAGAAAAGACTACCTTGTGTTTGGCCTGCTGAAACTTCTTCAGCAGCTCTTTTGGACCAGAAGAGAAAATCACGTCATAGCTGTGAAAGGATAAAGCATAAATAAACGTTACTGTCAATAATCAACACTAATGATTGAAAGAGCACACACACACAATAATGTATTTAATTATGATGGACATAACTACCTGTCCACAAAAAGAATGACTTTTTTCTCCTCCTGGATGTCCTCCAGTGCAGATTTCAGCAGCCGCACTTTCTGTCCTCCACCTGGAGCTGTCATGTAATCTCCACCTCTCCATGTTTCACCCCGTCCGAGAACCTAATAAAACACCACAGGAACGTCAGGCATCAGTTTGCAGATTATAGACCAGAAACTGCATTTTAAAGGGTGCATCTCACATTTTTTTATTATTAATTAAAAACTACAACAGTAATGGGAAAAAAATAGATAATATTGGTAGCATTTGATGTAATTGAATAATTTCATTAAACAAAATAACAGTGATTTAAGGATAATTTATTAGAAAAACGAAACTTACATACAATGTTTGTGTATCTGAAGTATTTCAATCAATATAAACTAAAAGTAGAAGTAGTTTATGATTTCCGATTTAAATAGTACAGTTGTGGCCAAAAGTTTTGAGAATGACACAAATATTAGTTTTCACAAAGTTTGCTGCTAAACTGCTTTTAGATCTTTGTTTCAGTTGTTTCTGTGATGTACTGAAATATAATTACAAGCACTTCATACGTTTCAAAGGCTTTTATCGACAATTACATGACATTTATGCAAAGAGTCAGTATTTGCAGTGTTGGCCCTTCTTTTTCAGGACCTCTGCAATTCGACGGGGCATGCTCTCAATCAACTTCTGGGCCAAATCCTGACTGATAGCAACCCATTCCTTCATAATCACTTCTTGGAGTTTGTCAGAATTAGTGGGTTTTTGTTTGTCCACCCGCCTCTTGAGGATTGACCACAAGTTCTCAATGGGATTAAGATTTGGGGAGTTTCCAGGCCATGGACCCAAAATTTCAACGTTTTGGTCCCCGAGCCACTTAGATATCACTTTTGCCTTATGGCACGGTGCTCCATCGTGCTGGAAAATGCATTGTTCTTCACCAAACTGTTGTTGGATTGTTGGAAGAAGTTGCTGTTGGAGGGTGTTTTTGTATCATTCTTTATTCATGGCTGTGTTTTTGGGCAAAATTGTGAGTGAGCCCACTCCCTTGGATGAGAAGCAACCGCACACATGAATGGTCTCAGGATGCTTTACTGTTGGCATGACACAGGACTGATGGTAGCGCTCACCTTTTTTTCTCTGGACAAGCCTTTTTCTATATGCCCCAAACAATCGGAAAGGGGCTTCATCGGAGAATATGACTTTGCCCCAGTCCTCAGCAGTCTATTCGCCATACTTTTTGCAGAAGATCAATCTGTCCCTGATGGGTTTTTTTGGAGAGAAATGGCTTCTTTGCTGCCCTTCTTGACACCAGGCCATCTTCCAAAAGTCTTCGCCTCACTGTGCATGCAGATGCGCTCACACCTGCCTGCTGCCATTCCTGAGCAAGCTCTGCAGTGGTGGCACTCCGATCCCGCAGCTGAATCCTCTTTAGGAGACGATCCTGGCGCTTGCTGGATCTTCTTGGACGCCCTGAAGCCTTCTTAACAAGAATTGAACCTCTTTCCTTGAAGTTGTTGATGATCCTATAAATTGTTGATTTAGGTGCAATCTTAGTAGCCACAATATCCTTGCCTGTGAAGCCATTTTTATGCAGTGCAATGATGGCTGCACGCGTTTCTTTGCAGGTTACCATGGTTAACAATGGAAGAACAATGATTTCAAGCATCACCCTCCTTTTAACATGTCAAGTCTGCCATTCTAACCCAATCAGCCTGACATAATAATCTCCAGCCTTGTGCTGGTCAACATTCTCACCTGAGTTAACAAGACGATTACTGAAATGATCTCAGCAGGTCCTTTAATGACAGCAATAAAATGCAGTGGAAAGTTTTTTTCAGGATTAAGTTAATTTTCATGGCAAAGAAGGACTATGCAATTCATCTGCTCACTCTTCATAACATTCTGGACCCCTGATGAATAAAGGGACTAAGCTGAAGGAAAATGAATGAATGTTCCGCAGAAGAGATGAACTCAAAAAGGTTTGAAGCAAGTGGAGGATGAATAGGCTACTAAATAATAAACTTAGTATTTGAATTTTTGCGTGACCTATCCCTTTAAAATTCCACCTACATCCTACATAATGTTTAACCATATTTATTCATTACTAGTAGTCCAAAGGTAACTTGCTAAAAAAGATTATAATAAAAAAAAGTCCCGTACCTTGATGGTGTAATTGCAGTGTTTAGCGGATCTCAAAAACCGTCTGAATCCATCAGTCTCCTGCGTGGCCACAGTCAGCACTAGAAGATCTCCTGAAAACACACAAACCAGTGTAAATATTATAGAAAAATCAACGTCAACCTTCTCCACAGCTGCTCGGCTCTTCTGCCTACGTGCTGGAAGAGCACATCCCAATGGGTTGCGATCCCACATCCCATTCCTATCATCTGAGGATCCGACAGGAACTCCGTGCACATCTGGAATATTCGCTTACTTTCACAGCACGTAAACCTGACGCGAAAGGAAATAATGAAACAAATAAATCTGCCTTTGTTTGTTCTCTCCCCCCCATTTTTAAGCAGTGCCATCAACCCGCATTCCTAGCAACCTGAAGAATATCTGGCAAGAACTAACGCGTAGGTACGATGTAACAAATGTCTCTCGTCGTCTACACAGGGCGCATTTTCAGTTCGAGTTTCACATTTTCTGTCGTTTTTTGAAAGTTTAAGACTTTCAGTGAACTTTTTTTGCAGTGTTTGGCATAATTTTGTTGTCGTTTGTCATCATAAACCGTGAAGTGACCCGCACTGATTTCTCCACGTCAGCGGCGTGAGTTTGTGTCCATTTAACGACTTGCTAACTTTACCTAGCGCCCCGGGTTTGCAACGAATAAGCTTCACAAACGTATTGTATTAAAACTGCAGCAGTGGTTTTACAATATACAGAAGCGGTTGCGGTTTATCTAAGACCGAAATCATAGCCTTACCCTCGGGGATCGAGCCCTGCTGATTACAGTGCAGCGGGGAAAAGGACGCAAACAAACACGCGAGAAAAGCCAGAACTCCTCTCATATTCGGACCCGTTATTCTTCAGAGCTGTTTACAGTAACGGAGACTGATGAAATAAGGCTTTTCCTCGAGAGAAAGTTAGTTATACATTCCAGTTCAAGCACAGCCTGCCCACTTCTGCTTTTCCCCACCCCTGCATGCCTGACCACACGTAGCCCACAGAAAGAGACAGTTTTACAAGAGTCAGTCAGTAAATTAGTCACAGAACTCATCACAGTGTGTTTGTTTGTTTACATGTATCTGTCTAAAAGAAATAAACATTTACACCATCATTTTTTATTTTTTTTTTATGTGCAGCTAACAGCTAAAATGCGCACTGTTGTCTTATCCAGTGTTGTGAAAAAGTACTGTATTTTAATCTTAAAGTCACTTAAAAAAGTAACTAAATGTGTTACTTAGTTACGTTTTAAGGAAAGTTATGTGTTATGTTAAAAGAATAATAAGATTAAGATTTTAATATATTACTTTTACCTAATGCTGACCTGGGCTGCATGGTGGCGCAGTGGGTAGCACGTTCGCCTCACAGCAAGAAGGTTGCTGGTTCGAGCCTTGGCTGGGTCAGTTGGAGTTTCTGTGTGGAGTTTGCATGTTCTTCCCGTGTTGGCGTGGGTTTTCTGCGGGTGCTCCGGTTTCCCCCACAAGTCCAAAGACATGTGGTATAGGTGAACTGGGTAGGCTAATTTGTCCGTAGTGTATGTGTGTGAATGAATGTTTCCCAGTGATGGGTTGAAGCTGCGTAAAACATATGCTGGATAAGTTGGCGGTTCATTCCGCTGTGGCGACCTCAGATTAATAAAGGGACTAAGCCGAAAAGAAAATGAATGAATGAATGAATAATGCTGACCTTAACCCAACGCTAGGTCAAATATGGACAAACCCAACAGGTGTGTTTTTAAAAACCATTTAAATTGGTAAAATATCCACCCATTTTTTTAACCCAGCTGTTAGGTTTGATAATAGTTGGCTTCAGCGTTGGGTTAATAGGCCTACATTTTTAGTGTAAGGGGTAAGTTGTAACAATAGGACCTGAAACAGCTTATTATGGATTTAAACAATTAGCTTTTGAAGCACCACATGATTCGTAAAACAGCAAAACCGTAAAGGCTTCATGCAAAAAAAGTCAATATTATGTTTAATATATTTGCACATATGTACAACATTTCAACAGCTTCTTTTAATAAAAATGCTAAATCTTGCATGGCCGGATGTTTATGAATAACTCAGTAGCCTACAAACCTTCAAATTACTTTAGAAAATGAAATAAATTTGTCACTAAAATGTACAGTCATTCATTCATTTTCTTTACGGCTTAGTCCCTTTATTAATCCGGGGTCGCCACAGCGGAATGAATCGCCAACTTATCCAGCATATTTTTTACGCAGCGGATGCCCTTCCAGCTGCAACCCATTACTGGGAAACACCCATACACTCCTGCATTCACACACATACACTACGAACAATTTAGCTTATTCAATTTACCTGTACCGCATGTCTTTGGACTGTGGGGGAAACCGGAGCACCCGGAGTAAACCCACGCCAACACGGGGAGAACATGCAAACTCCACACAGAAATGCCAACTGACCCAGCCGAGGCTCGAACCAGCGACCTTCTTGCTGTGAGGCGATCGTGCTACCCAGGGGCGTAGCAGACATTTTAAAAGTGGGGGGGGGCAGCTGAATGAGACCCAAAAGTTTACGATCATATAATTATTAATCACCTGTTTCTAAATGGTCTGGCTCTAAAAGTGAGGGGGACGTATCCCCCCCCGTCCCACCCGGTTGCTACGCCCCTGGTGCTACCCACTGCGCCACCGTGACGCCCAAAAAGTACAGTAATACAAAAATATTACAAAAAATACAATAAAACATTTTTTATTGTTGGATTTTAACATTAACAACATTTTTTTTAAGCTCCATGACTCAAATCATAGTGCAAAAGGAAATTTGTGGACAATATTTTCCTACACACAATTCAGGTTATCATAATAAGGACCATGGTTGGACCAAGATGCTGTTTTAGTAATGTAAAACACAAACGCACACACACGCACAGTGGATTATTTTATTTGGAATGACTAATACTAATTAAAGCAACACAGCATCCAAATAATCACAAAGAGCCCATCATGTTTCACAGGACAAGCAAAGTGCAAATAAATACAATCACTGAATATCAAACACTCAGATCACCTCTGTACAAAGTAGTAAATAACTCAATACATAAGGGAATATCTGCAAATTAGGGATAGAGGTGACATCGTCTTTTACAAACATGCAGACTGCCTATTATTGCAGACACACACACACACACACACACACACACACACACACACACACACACATATGAAGAGTTCAGATGCAAAAACCTATAAGTGCCATCTGAAATTTTCTTCTAATACTAGCATTTTTCTCAGGCTCCTATGTCTTGATTCAGTAATTTCACTTTTATGGCAAAGAATAGGTTATTTCCATCGCTTTTAATATAAAATAACTGAACATAAACATAAGAGGCTGAGAAAACTGCTCATTGTAAAAGAAAATTCCAGATGGCACTTGTGGTTTTTGCAACTCTTATATATCTGTGTTTGTGTGTGTGTGTGTGCGTGCGTGTGTTTTACATTACTAAAACAGCATCTTAACCACGGTCCTTATTATGATAACCTGAATTCATTCATTCATTCATTTTCTTTTCGGCTTAGTCCCTTTATTAATCAGGGGTCGCCACAGCGGAATGAACCGCCAACTTATCCAGCATATGTTTTACGCAGCGGACGCCCTTCCAGCTGCAACCATCACTGGGAAACATCCATACACACTTTCATTCACATACATGCACTACGGACAATTTAGCTTACCCAATTCACCTATAGCGCATGTCTTTGGACTTGTGGGGGAAACCGGAGCACCCGGAGGAAACCCACGCAAACACGGGGAGAACATGCAAACTCCACACAGAAACGCAGACTGACCCAGCCGAGGCTCGAACCAGCGACCTTCTTGCTGTGAGGCGAACGTGCTACCCACTGCGCCACCGTGCAGCCCTGATAACCTGAATTGTGTGTAGGAAAATATTGTTCACAAATTTATAAATAATAAAAAGGTTTACATACTGGTATATAATGTTTTTGAATACATAATAAAAGTAAAACAATAAATAAATGAATTAAATAAAGGAAAAGCATTTAAATAAACAAGCACACGGGGATTAAACAATGGGTTAAACGATATGATACTGATTAAACACTAATTTCCGGGATTTATAACTTCTCATATTTTTAAGGCCTGAGTATTTTTGAAAAAGCAGAGAATTTTTAACAGGGTTCATACACATTTTTACTACTAAAATTCCATGACTTTTCCAAGACTTTCAAGTAAATTTTCATGACCTAATGTTTCATGCAATGTCTACATATACATGGTCAAAGAATGCATGTTCAAATTTATTACAGCATATCGTAAAACACGCAACAATCTATTTAGTTTCAATTTATATTTATATCTATGTAAAATTGATTCAGATAATGCTTACACCGCACTAATGTGAGAGTATGTGATTGGCCAAGGACAGAAACAAAGTAAAGACAACTAACCTATATTCAAGAACACAGATATCTGTTTTCCATGACTTTTCAAAAACTTTGTGGGCTTTTCTGTTTTTCCAAAACTTTTCCAGGCCTGGAAAATGCCATGTCAAAATTCCATGACTTTTCCAGGTTTTCCATGACCGTATGAACCCTGTTATAATGAAAGTTTTGACCTACAGATGTGTTACATATTGTAAAACATGGAAAATGTATATATTATAAAAGTTACCCGAGTTGGCTAAACATGTATCTATCTTTATTAGCTTTTGTTAAAATTTGCACTTATGATTAACATTTAGGGCCTGCACAAAGTATTTCTTTACATTGCTACATGTCATATTTAAAACGTCTACTCTAAAAAAAAGGACAGTTGTCATCACTACTGACTGCCGTAAAGCCGTTCAGAAGTTGCCATATCAGTATAATATACTGTTTCAGCATCAGTTTTATCTTCCACTCTTATGTTACAGTGACCTAACACAGGGCCATAGATATATACACTAGATATTGCATATGGAACCTCAGCATGCGTCAATAGCGCCGCCATATTTGTACAGTGCTCCCAGGACAAACATCATTCAACCGCACTAGTCAAGACAGTGTGCCAATGTGTGCACTAGCATAACACAGGGCTGTAACGGCTTCTTCTTCTTCTTGGTTTTTTTTATTGGCGGTTGGCATACAACTTTGAGGTGCATTTCCGCCATCTACTGGTTAGGAGTGTGGATCAAAAGTGAAGTTTCTACCCTCTTATTCTTATTTATTTAGATTTTATTATATAAACCCGTCTCTCTAAGAAACATTAGTAAATTTTTCAACCTTTTATCTCCTACTCCACTACTTAAAGTGCTATTAATATCTATATTTACATTATTACCCTCAATGTCCATTATCATCATATTCCGTTCCCTCTTATATACTGGATATTTCTTTACAATATGCTCTATATTTTCCTCTTCGTTACAATAATTACAATTTCCACTTGAATGTCTCCCTATTTTAAACAGCTCACTATTTAAAGCAGTGTGACCAAACCTTAACCTAGATATAACGGTTTCCTCACGTCTATTTCTCCCTGCTGTTCTGTTTGTACCCACCATTCTCTGGATCATGTAATACCATCTTCCTGTTCTTTCTTCCTCCCATTTCTTTTGCCATCTCTCCCCTCACATATTGTCTAATTATAGTCTTCATTTCATTTTTACTAGTTCTTAAAAATATGTCAATACCTGATTCTTTAGTGGCCTCCTTTGCATATTCATCTGCTTGTTCATTTCCTAAAACACCAACAAATAAAAGCTGAAATGATCTCCATCTGTTGAATTCTATATATTGTCTGTAATATTTCAATCAATATGTCTACAATCTGAATGTCCTGTTTTAATTGTTATTAAAGATGAACTCGAATCAGAACAGATAATCGTCTTCTTTGGTTTATTTTCGTCTACCCACTGTAATGCCAATAAAATTGCAGTCATTTCACCTGTATAAATTGACAGTTTATCTGATATTCTTTTGTAGGTCCTCGTGTATATCTATGGTAGGTCCTGGCTGTAACGGCTGTTCTCAGAACAGCGTTTTGAAACACTACGACACATCATAAACTCCGACACTTCCGGTATTTTTACGGCAGCCTAGTTTCCTTCCACAAACAGATGTCAGCTGGCTGAGAGATGACAAGTTCATGCTGAAAATACACCAAACAATCAACGACGAAATAAACTCTCGCAAGTACACATGATTACGTGATGTAAACATTGCTTCGACGTACCAAAAGAAGTCCCGGAGCGAGCGCGAAATGGGTGAGCTCAAATGTGTTGACTTGTCAGCTGACTAGCCTGATGACAGCAACTGGGAGATACACGCGAACTCTCGTGTAACAAATGTTTGGAGTTGTTTAGTCGCATATTTTACCGCGAGTATGTTTGCTTCTTGAATGAAGCAGAAAGGTTTTTCCACCATCCTGTGAGTGAATTACTTTTTTGTTTTGGCGCGCGTGTTGCTCTTCAAGTTGAGCTTGATTCGTCATTACTGCTATGAGAGCTACAAGAGCTGTTTGCCACTCCCAGCTTTTACTGCTGTCAGGAAACCACTGATGCCCTACATAGCCTCCACTGAAGAAAGAAAGACACCAGTGGTTTATGTTTAATCCACCAAAGAGTATTTGGAGAAAAAGACAGATCATGTGGCTTCAGCAGAGATTAAAGGGGCTGCCCGGTTTGCTTTCCAGCAGCTGGGCCCGCCGTGTTTTGGTTGGATTACTGCTTTTCCTCATTATCTACTGGTACCTGAGTTCAGATGGCCTGCTGAAGTTGTTTAGCATGTCCAGGGAGCCCGGGGGGGCTGCGGGGGAGTGTTTGCAGACTGATCTTCACAGGTGGGTGTCTATGGCGGACAGAGGGGAGGGAGTAGTTCACACCCCCCAAACCAAAGAATCCAGTCCATTTGTGGTAGGCAATGGACATTTTCTGGTGGACGTGGATTCCAATACACTCTGGGTGGCTTCATCTACGCAGCCTGGATCTGCACCGGTTCACCAAACAGACTACAGCCCCATTGCACGGTTGCAGGTGCCAGGAACGCGCTCAGAAGCGCAAGCCATGATGTTGTGGTACAGAAAAGGCTCTGTTCTCTCCTCTCGGTGCTTCCAGACAGCCAAATCTCAGTCTTCTCGTGACTGTGTTGTCACACGAGAGGAGTTTATTGCGCACCGCAGCCGACACAATGTTTATCTCCAGAGGATTCTCATATCGAACCCTACAGATCACATGGTTTCCCTTGACATGGCTATGGAGTCTGTTTCATTTAGGAGCAAAATGGAGAAGATGGACGATAAAGAGTTTGTGGTGTCCTCCGGGAGGGTGCTCACTGAAAAGAAGGACACCGTGTTGGTGGTGGTGGCCACAAATAGAATAAGCAACAAGATTCAGGTTCCTTCCAAATCTGAGTACTCGGCAATCCTGGTGAGTGTGATTCACACTTCAGAGCCCACCGAGGGCGGGAAACTGGACGACACCTTGGACAAGCTCAGAGACAGAGCACGAAAAGAAATGGTGGATGTCCTCCGAGTTGATGTGGAAGAATTAATGCAGGAGCACCAGCAAGCATGGGTGGATCTCTTCATATCTGGCAAGTTGATTGAGTCTGATAGCATTATTGTTGTTATTATCATCATCAAATATATTTCCAATGCATTGGATCCATTTCTAAATTTCTTTCTTCTGCTGAACACATATTATTACACATATGAACACATACTGCTGAACACAGATATTCTGAGGAATACTGTGGTAAAAGCAGCCATTGACATCCATAGTAGAAATAAAAGATACTATGGAAGTCAGTTACTGCTGTTTTATTCCAGCATTCTTCAGTATATTTTTTTGTGTTCAACAGAATAGGGCTCCACAATATTGGAAAAATCCGACATTGTAATATTTTGTATTTCTGCAATATAAATACAACTTCCCCAGGTGAATTGAATAGCTCTATTTGGAAACAGTATATTCATTTTCTATTGATTGGCATGATTTTGTAGGGGAACAAATCATGCATGAAATGTAATAAACAAATTAGAAGCATAGCTAAATGCGATAGAGTATATCAAAGTGAATATAAAAGTGAAATAAGCAGTGCTTTTCGGTCTTCAGGGTATAGTCAAATCATATTCAGGTGCGGAAATTGAAAAAATAAAACATAAAATAAGACTTCACTTTTTTAATAGTTTAATATAATGATTTTCTATTAAAGTTACAAATGGTAAAATTGCTTGTGTCTGAATGATTTAAACCTTCGCAGCACTTAAAACCTGTGCAAATGATAAAATTTTACTCCATAATAGTTAAACTCTGCAGTAACTTCGCAATTTTTGTGTATTTTAAACAGTGGCTATATAATCCCAAATATATAATCCTAAACTCCTAAAATATAATCCTAAACTAATCCCAATTTAACATTGCAGATCCTACAATGTGACTGTTGCGGATGTGCACGTTGCGATATCGATGCTGAAACGATATATTGTGCAGCCCTACAACAGAAGAAAGAAACTCAAAAGAGTTTAGAACAAGTGGAGGATGAGTAAATAATGACAGAATTTTCATTTCTGGGTGAACTATCCCTTTCATTCTTTGAAATGAGAATCTTTTTCTATAAGACCTGACTCCTATCCTACAGTCCAAGGTGGCGTTTAAACAAGATTTTCAAAAGAAAACTGAAAACATTTTATGTATTTTGGCCATTCGTTTACACAATAATGCAATTCTCAATTTTCATATTTTTAGTACATTGTTTAGTAGAGGGGGTGGCGCAGTGGGTAGCGCTGTCGCCTCACAGCAAGAAGGTCGCTGGTTCAAGCCTTGGCTGGGTCAGTTGGCATTTCTGTGTGGAGTTTGCATGTTCTCCCCGTGTTCATGTGGGTTTCCTCCGGGTGCTCCGGTTTCCCGCACAAGTCCAAAGACATGCGCTATAGGTGAATTGGGTAGGCAAAATTGTCCATAGTGTATGTGTGTGAATGGGAGTGTATGGGTGTTTCCCAGTGATGGGTTGTGGCTGGAAGGGCATCCGCTGCGTAAAACATATGCTGGATAAGTTGGCGGTTCATTCCGTTGTGGCGACCCCAGATTAATTAAGGGACTAAGCCGAAAAAGAAAATGAATGAATGAATGTTTAGTAGAGATTCTTAGTGTTAATGTATTAAATTGGATGTTTAAAATGTAAGGTCATACAAATCTTTATCTTCTGATAGGTCTTAAATTTTAGATTACAATGTGGCTTATTGTAGGCAAAATTGTTATCCCTCCTGTGAATTCTTTATTCTTTTTTAAATATTTCCCAAGTGATGATTAACAAAAAGCAGAAAAATGATCACAGTATTTCTTATTAGATCTTTTATTCTTGAGAAAGTCTTATTCCTTTAGTTGTGTTGGAATAAAAACAGTTTTTAAATTTTTTTGCAACATTTTTAGGTCAATATTATTAGCCTCACACAGAATAAACCACTGTTGTCCAATAACTTGCCTAATTAGTTAACCTAATTAACGTAGTTAAGCTTTTACATTGCAATTTTAGCTGCATAGTAATACCTAGAAAAATATTATGTATCATTATGGCAAAGACAAAAGGATTAGATATTAAAACATATTTAAAAACGTGTTAAAAAAATCTTCGGTCCATTAAACAACACTTGGGAAATATTTGAAGAAGAATTACAATTTCACCGGAGGGATAATTTTTTAATGTCAACAGTATTAAATTCAAACTAATTAGCGTTTCACGATTTTTATTGTTCTTTCTTTGGTAATTTTGTTAATGTTACAGTCCCCTAACATAGAGTATTAATTTGTATTTGTTCAGATCTAACAAAACCCTAAATTTGACCTTAAATTTGAATGTGCTGAAACCCTGTGTAAGCAGAGCTGAAATAATTATAGAAATAGTATAAATAATAAATATATTATTAATATAAATTATTATTAAAATAAGAAATAATAACAATGCAATAAATGCTTTTCTTACGTTTCTAGTCCAAATCTCAAAAAATTCTTAGATCAAGTAAAAATATTGTTTCGTTTTCAACTTGAGAAGAAATGTCAAAATTAAGAGTTTTTCCTTAAAACAAGCTAAATTATCTGCCAGTGGGGTAAGTCAAATAATCTTATTTTCGCTTTGAAATTTAGATATTTGAACTCAAAACAAGACAAACAAGTAAGAAAACCTTTTTTTTTTTTGCATAAATCATATATATATATTCCATATAAATACAGTAATTAAATACAATTCTGTAGCTCCTGTTCAACTATAATTCAGACTCAACGTTGCACATCTTGCGATGTGACTATTGTGGGTGCGCACAATGCGATATCGTTGCTGAAACAATATATTGTGCAGCCCTAGTATGTTCCACACGGGTTAATGTCACCATCGGCTTGGTGTGTCCCGGCCTTTAGGCTTCCTAATATGAGTTTACTTTGTTGCTTTACAGGTGTGGAAATCCGAAAGATCACAGATGCTCACACTCCGTCCAGTCGTACAGTCAACAACACTCTATACTACATTCTGTCGACCTCCACGGCGCCTCTACTGGACCAAAGCCTCACCTCAGAAGACCACGAGCACCTGGAGTCTAGTCTGAATTACGCTGACCACTGCTTCAGCGGCCACGCCACCATGCATGCTGAGAACTTGTGGCCAGAGCGGCTAACAAACGTAGCGCAGATCCTTCAGCTTGTCAATCTCTGGAACTTAACCCTGCAGAAAAGAGGCTGCAAAGTGCTCGTGGCTGCAGGAACTCACGGCATGATGCAAGGTATGGTGCTTAGCTTCGGAGGTCTCCAGTTCACTGAAAACCACCTTCAGTTCCAGGCTGATCCAGATGTTCTTCACAACAGCTACTCACTGAGGGGAATCCATTACAATAAAGATCTTATCAACCTAGCCGTGCTGCAGGACGTCGAGGGAAAGCCGTTCCTGCACGTTTCCGTCAAGCCTCAGGAGAAACCGGTCAAGCTGTACGCCTGCGAGGCCGGTTGCATGAACGAACCTGTGGAGCTGACCTCAGAACTGAGAGGACACACGTTTCCGGTCATGGTCACCCAGCCCATCACGCCTCTACTCTACATCTCCACCGATCTCACTCACCTTCAAGACCTGAGACACACAATGCACGTCAAGGCCATCTTGGCTCACGAGGACCACATGGCCAAACAGTATCCCGGCCTGCCCTTCCTCTTCTGGTTCAGTGTGGCGTCCCTCATTACGCTCTTCCACCTCTTCCTCTTCAAACTCATCTACAACGAGTACTGCGGACCCGGAGCCAAACCGCTCTTCAGGAGTAAGGTATAAACGATTACGTGAAGGCAAGCCATTTTTTGGGGGATGGTGGTGCTGGTTGGTGGTGGTAACTGTGATGTTTGTCTCACTTTTTCCCTCTCGCTTAACTCTCAAATTCTGCCTTGCAAGATATTTTTACCTCTGGAAACTGAGTGATGATAATTGGTTTGGGTAACCCATCAAACTTTCAATCTGCTGTAATTGGAGGGTCTGGTGTGCTGGAAATAGTTGGCTGCAATCTTCAGTTTGGGTGTTCTCTTTCTATGAACTTACGCTGAAAGCACCAGTGCTATAAAGACACTATTCGGTGGACTTTGTTTTGTTTTTTCTCCCTTGTTCTGTCCGACACAAATGGAACTGATTTGTGTTCGAAAATAAAAAAGATATTTATTTTTTTTATATATATATATATATATATATATATATATATATAAATATATGAAATGCAATTCCGCTTTGCAGAATAACCATTTGCTAATTATGTTCGAAGGACAATTTTTTGAATGTAATTTATCTTATGACTTTCGGCAGACTTTCCCATTTTTTATATGTAGTTTTACAGCGAAAACAAATCTGTTTAGAGTATTTAATTCAATTTATTGATGGGATGGCAGGTGAGGACTTTAATTTTATTTGATCTGAAATTTGTGTGTGAACTTCTCACTGGTGCCTTCAAGTCTTTCTTCTTCCAAGTTGGTTGAATGGATTTGGTTTCTTTGAAACCTGCTTTCTGCAAATGTATTTTTTTTGGTGTTTGTTTACATTATGGGGTCTTTCAAGGGGTCTCGTTTTTCATCCAAATGTGCATTTTAAACTTTCTTCATGTTGCTGTGATGAAGTGAAGCTGTTGCTGATTTGGCAAATTTGAACCCAAACACATCAACTTTTTTCACTCATCACATTCAACCAGTGTCCAAACTCGGTCCTGCAGATTTTAGCTTAAACTTGCTTCAACACACCTGCAAAGTTATTTCTAGAAAGCCTATTAAGAGCTTGATTAGCTAGCCCAGGTGTGTCTGATTGGGGTTGGAACTAAACTTTGCAGGACACCGGCACTCCAGGACCAAGTTTGGGCACCCCTGATCTACAACAAAATGTAATGTCAATACTGATGGCTGTAGATTTGGTAAAAAAAAATCTTGAAAACAGTTAACATAACCAGTTTGGGTCATTCCACCTCAAAATCAAAAGTAAATTTAATGATATTTTATATAAGAATGAAGCCACTTTTTTAGGCACTTTTATTGACAATTAAAGCTCTTTAAATTCTCATTATGACTGCTTAAAATTGCTAAAAAAAAAAACTGAAAACAAGAATTAAACTTTTGTAAAGTACATTTATAAATCTTATCTTGTTAAACTTGGCTGTATGTTAATTAAAAAAAAGTAATACTGTGTATTCCAACACTAAACTTATTTATTAAATAAGTTTATTATTTATTAAAGCAGTCTTAAGGATCAAATTGTCAGTAATGATAATAAAAAAATGGCTTTATTTTGTTTTTATCAAATATAGTATTAGAGATGCCCCCAACATGTTTTGTTATAATCACCAAATCTAAACGAGTCAAAAATCCTAGTTTAGATTTGTTTAGTTTACTGTGGTAGTCATTGATTTTCTGAAAATTCATTGAAGGAGTCCATATGTGAGTTTGACTGACATTTAATCACCTGAATTTATCATGTCAGTTAATTTTTTTGGAGCACAAAATGCAATGGGGTGATTTTAAAAGGCTCAAAAAGGCTTTTAAACATGTATCACTCTTGTAAGTGTTGAAGTAGGCAAGTGCAGTTTCACATTGTCTGATGTGTAATTGATGTGTGCTGCATATGCACTGATATCATACACTCTGAGCTGCATATATCGCCGCCAACAAATATGAAAAGTTACACAAGCTCACAACAGAAAACTCACTTTTTTGTCCCTCTATTATTTACTTGTTAATGTGATGGCTTTGCACTGTTTGCCATGTGGGTCTCAAAGTTGTTTTTAAATTGGAGTAATCAAGTGTTTTTTTCCCCTCCAGTGTTACATTTGTTTGACTTTTTTTTGTGTTTTGATTAAATTAATTAATCAAGAGTTAGACAGTCTTCTATTATTGTGATGTTCATTTACATTTATCTTAAAACTTAACCCAGTGATGCTTGTTTAATAGCATTATATACTCTTCAGTGATGTGAAATGAGCGCCTCAGATGAGTTGATTAAATATGTGTACTATTTGCATTTGTTCTTGACAATATATAATTTAGAAAAAATTATCATTATGATGATAGCAATATCCGCCGATAAAAGTTACATATATTTTATGTGTCAAGCATTTGACTGTTGTATGCGTAGGTTGTTTATCGAAATTTAACCAATCAGATTGGGCCTTCTGTCATCATACCTGCCTCCCCTATTGGCCAGACCGGCCCAAAGGTGAACTTAGTACCTCAGGTGTTGTTTACACTAGTGCATTTTTGTTTTAAAGTACATACATTTTGTTTCGGTTAACCCAACGCTATCTCACGCCAATTCGTAACTTTTTGATTTAGTGGCTAATTCGTATGAATTCGTACGATCTCATTCGTACAATTTAGTATGATTTGCTTATCCCCCAAAGATGGTTGGGTTTAGGGGTGGGGTTGCGTGCCACGCCTCCTTTTTAAAATCGTACATTTTCGTACAACTGAACTCGAATTTGTACCAATTAGCTGACAATAATAATAAACTGACAAAACATAAAATACTTGCGTTTCCTTGTGATATCAGGCTGGTTAACCTAGGATCCACACTCCTGCAGTATTTTCGATCCATGAAAAAAGAGCATTTTGAAAATACTAAAGACCCAGTTTTAGTTTGGAACTTTGGATAGTATATAGACGGTGTAGTAAAAACTTGTGTTTCTCAATCCCGGTCCAAATAAAGGGAAAAAGTGGCACCACTGGCAGTATTGCATATATTCAAAATATTGTGTAGCCCTAATTCTTTCCAAGTATAGCTATGCAGGTAATCTGGTGAAATTAGATTCATATAGCAGAAAAACTGAATTTCGCTATGTCAGGCTTTTTTTTTTTTTTTTTTTTTCAATATCATGCAGCCCGATTGGAAAGTTTGGGCTTGAAATGTCAACTCCGATAAGTCAAATCATTTTTCACAAAGTACAATTAATACTATTAAACTTAGGGTAGGTTTGCGCAAGAAAAGATTTAAACTAAAATTTTTCTGGCTGTTTGTTTACACGACAGTACTTCGGGGCCTGAAAATGCAGACTTTTGAAACAGTTGCGTTATTGTTTGTGTTAACTACTAAAACACATTTATTTGTCTGTGAAAAATATGCGCACGCACATTATGTGTTCAATTTGTAGGCATGAGTGAGTATTCTTATCCAAAACAACACAATGGTGGACTACCGGATTTTAACTGCGCAAATAGCCATCTACTGGCACAGAATGCTAAATGCAGCACATTTAGGGGCCGTTCACATATCACTTTTAAAAGCGAGTTGAAAGTGCAAGGTGCATCAATTCCTTCACTATTTTCAAGGCACTTTGCAGTTGTTGCTAGAAGGGATACTGAAGTTACTGAGTATTATTTATACTATTTATTAAATTACCCATTAATTGTACTTTATTAACGTTTACCCCCTACCCTAACCCGAAACCCAACCCTCACAGTAATGTAAAAACAGTAATTATACAGAGTATCATTCATATTATTAATTAAATTACCCATTCAATTGTATTTTATTAATGCCTAACCTAACCCTAAACCCAACCCTCGCTGTAATGTAAAAATATTTATTGTTTATTGTGTCACAAACGTAATGCTATATTGATGTGAGTACACTGTTTAAAAAAAAGCTGGGTTCCACACAATCGATTTGTGTTGGGGCAACATGAAGGAATTAAGTTAACTTATTACAAATTTTACAAATTTAAGTTGATTGAACTTGTCCCCAAAAAAACTCAAGAATTGTGTTGTTTCAGCTCATTTTAAAAAAGAAGTTTGAACAAACATCTTTTTTTTTTTGTGTATCTGCAGATGTATCCCATCTAGACTTTACTTCACTTTGCGATTGCGCTCCTGTGGCGTCTGTCATTGCTAGACAACCATCTTCTGTTTTCTCAGAGGATGGCAAACTGACAAACCCTTGCTGCAGCTCTGATACAAGTTTTATTTATGGAGAAAATTAAAAGCACTGCAGTGTTTGGGTGGGCTGTGTTTGTCTGTGGTAATTGGTCTACCGTTACTACTGAAATGTGTAGACAAAGTATGAAGCTGATTGGTTAGTTCTAGTCACATGACTCGCAGTGCGCTTGCAGTATTCTGAAAAATGTTGACTTTCAACTAGGTGCGACTGGAAAATGCTTCTATTGGAAATAACGAACTTGTGCGCACAAAAGTCATGATATACGAACAGCCCCTTAGGCTATGTTCACACTGCAAGGCTTAGTGCATAAATGTGGTCAATATCAGATTTCCAGTGTGAACAGATCATGGTCCTAAACTGACCCGCATGCGCAAAAGTACAACCGTGGTGTATTTTATGAACTGTAAAGGGTTGTTCTGCTACTACTAATGTGTATTTCGGCATTTGAAACCTAAAATAAGGTCTCTTGTGATTGAAAACACTGATCATTTGTGATTTTGTGCGCGTCTTTCTGACCACCGGTGAAGTGAACTCATCAAGGGTTAATGAGCAGCCGCAGATTGAACTGTGAAGGCGGAGTTTTCATATTCAGATCATTTTCATATCATAGTCTTTCATATTTGGTTCTGTTAATGTATTAATTATTCAAGTGAAGTATAGCTATTTTATGTAGGCCTATGTGTTTTATTAATTTTATATATGCGATTTTTATGGACATATTTTTATGTTAAATCTAACTGAACAATATTTTTTAAAAGGTAAATGGTTAATGATTGGTTAAGAAGCGCCAGTCAAATTTTTTTTCAAAATGAACAACCAACTTTTTATATTAAAGTATTTGCCGTGTGCTATTCTACTATGCTGCTGAGGAGTAGATGATGTTTGGAGCACAGAATGATGACGCATGTCGATCGAAGATTGTGTAAAAGTCACATAAAAAATCCGACATAACCGTTCACACTGCGGTCGCATTGCAAAACATCAGATCTGTGTCTGATTTAATACTACATATGAAAGTGGCACAAATCTGAAGTGAAAAGATCAGATTCTATGCGGTTTGAGCTGTTCACACTCTCATTACCTGAGTCACATGTGGGCAAAAAAATCTGATTCGGGTCAAATTTGCCTGCAGTGTGAACGTAGCCAAAGTGGCACAAATCTGAATTGAAAAGATCAGATTCCATGCGGTTTGACCTGTTCACATTGTCAAGACAAAAACAGATCTGAGTCACATGTGGGCAAAAAAAATCGGATTTGGACCACATTTGCCTGCAGTGTGAACATAGCCTTAGTTGATTTTTGTGGATCCATTGGAACGGGAATCATTTTTAAGTATATTGTTGTTATTTTAATGCACCATTAGTCTACATTATGTTCATTTGTCAGCATTTTACTCTTAGACTTACATCGGACAACAAGGGAAAGTGAGGTAACAGATCCATTGGAAGTGGATAATTTACAAATCGAATCCTAAATGCAGTGAAGGAATTGCGTATAGACCATTTTGAGGGATGTAAACAAAAACAATGGTCCCAGCATATGTCCCAGCATATTTCTATAGCTTCCGAGAATCCAAAAAGAGCCATATATTGATAAATAATGTTATGATAGCTGTTTTATCATGAAGTTATGGTTGACTTGCCTCTTGTTACAGTTATGAAATAGTTTGATGAGCAGGAAATGTTCATGGGCCAATGACATGACCACATTGAAATGGTCTATAATATAACAAAAATACCTTCTAAAATCCACAATTTGTTCAAATGTTCTCATTTTGCACAAAGGTACCACATCAAATGTATTCTCCATCTTAAACATGCACATTTACACTTTATTTGTTATTTCAACAGGATGATGCTTCTGTCTGAAGCCTAATCGAGTGTGCAGAAACATTAAAAGTGGCTCTGGATGTCCTCTCAGGATTGATTTTAATGGCTGGAGATGTAGCAGTGTATATAAAACATGCTTGTTGTGTTTAATTATGAACATCATCTGATTTGGGGTAAAGGTTGCTAAATTTAAATTATGAAGACTTGTTCGAGGTGCAAATTTGTGTGTGTGTATGTGTGTGTTAATGTAAAAATAGCAACACTTATGAAGGATTTAAACAAGCCTTGTATTAATTTATTCTTTTAGCTTTAATCAATAATACAATCTTAATGGAAAATTAAGATTTAAATAAAAAAATGCAGCTAAACATGTTCAAACTTCCACTGATTTTATGTGAATTTATGTGAAAAATGTTTATAAAATTGCAACTGATCTTTTCTTTTGTATTGTGACGTACAGATAAGTTAATTTGTCAAAAAACAAACCATTGGTTTGGTTTTGACCGGGTTCTTTCAATAGTTTCCCATAGTTTGTGTTTCATTGGTGTTTTTCATTTATGCTTTCAAGTTGCATAATTGGACATTGATATCTAATGCAATATATTGTTTAAAATTACTAGAAATCTCAGAAGTCATTTTGGTAAACTACTAAAAAACAACAATGGAAAAACTACTGTGAATTGTGAGATATTTGGACTAGTAATTACCAGACTTTTTTTTTTTTACAGTGAACAAGTTTGGCTTCTGTCAGCAGAGAGATGGCTGATATGGATAAACCACTCAATAAAATCCACACCATGCATGCAAAACAAATTAAATGGAGTAAATAAGTCTGCACTGACACCATCTTTAAAATTAAAGTAAGATTTAAAATTAAAAATGTTCTACTCAGTAGTTCTTTACGGAAGCCCGTTTGCGCCAGGTAAGAACAAAAATCATGCCTTAAAACGTATAAATTATGACTTTAAAAACAATTAATTATGACTTAGTCGAAAATACATGATAAAAAGTAAATATAAAATATATATTTTAGAATATTTAATTCAATAGTTTTTTTTATGCATTTCGTTGCCTTGTACTTGTACATGTACAATGACAAAGTTGAATCTAATCTAATCTTAAATCTCATTTTCAGTTAATGATTCATTCAATAACTGTTATAAAAACTTTATTTCGTTAGATAAATCATTTTAAAAAAAAAAGGTTAATACAGTGACACATTTAGTTGGTCCTTAAATGAAAGCATGCAGCAAAGACTAGAATTCTGAAGTAAATGTATAAAGTATAGAGATAAAGGGACTTTTGCTGCAGTATTATGGCGATACTTTACATCATTCTGCTTCAGAGGCCTAAACTAATTATAGTTTTTATAAATAGACATCATGGCCATATATATAAAAACCACAAGAAGTACAAACGTGTTCAAGTGTGTGTGTGTGTTCATATACACCTGCCGTATGGCTACAACTTGTAAATATATGTTTATACTTTATGTATTTTTTAAATTATACCATTTTCAGTTAATGGTTTAATAACTCGATCGCTTATAAGACCTCATGTTTCTTTAGATTAACCCCTTTGGACCCTGTGTCCATTACAATGTACATCACATGTCAGCCCATGTTTTTTGTGGTTCCTGAGTGTTTCATCTAATTTAAAGCCTGCAGTCCATGAGAGTGGACGATTGTCATCCAATCAAATGGCAGTAAGACTCGGCATGTTGTAATTTGAAAAATATCCACTACACTGAAAAGCAGCATGGCATCACTTCACTCCAGACACAGACGTAAGCCACATTTACAATGTTTTTATTCAGATTTATTGATATGTTTGCCAATATTTCATAGATTGTATGTAAAAAAGAGGGATTGCACTTACTAATAAAAGTTTCAAATCTTTTGTAACATTGCAAGCTTTAGATCAGGATTTTTTCAAATATGTCTGTCCATTAGGATGGACAATGGGTTCAAGATCTGTTACTGAAATTAAATTTCCAGTAATGCTGATTGAACTTTTTTATATATATATATAAAAAAAAACTATATCGATGTACTAATCCAATGTTACGATGTACTGAAACAACTTCATATGCAGAATATACAGATCTTGAAGTTCTTGAGCATATAGCAGATGGAAATATCTCAGATGTGGACATTATGTGGAGTGATGAGGAAGTTGAAGTTTGTTATAAACAAGGTGCAAACTATACAACAAAAACCTCAAGATTAAAGTAAAAATGTTACAATCTTAATGTTTGTGATTTTGCAAATAAGTTTCAAGATTATACCAGCAATCATGTATGTTTTTTGTTTGTATTTTATGTTGGTATAATGTTCGGGAAGTACAACTGTTCTGACCTGATGTCCATTGAAATGGACAATATATATATATATATATATATATATACTTAAAGGGTGTTGAATTTTTATTATTATAATTTGGTCTCATTTATAGGAGCCTCAAGAACTGTGAAAACATACTTTTACATTTTTCAGAAACTTGGAACATAATTCGGTTCTGAAGGGGTTAATAATATTTAAAAAAAAAAAAAAATGTTGGATTGACACACATTTAGGTTGTTTATCGCCACCTATTGGCGGAACAATGTCATTTCTACAACCTTAAAAAGTCAGTTTTGCTTTATAGTCATAATTTGAAATTACGGGATTTTGGGACCACACGTTCATTTGTTGCATCCTAAAGGTAAGTTCCACATTTTCAAGCGAACCCAAACCCAGAACTCATAATTTTGTATTGGTTTTTTTTTTCCTCAGTCACGTCACTTCTACGCTCGCCGCCATTTTGTGTCACGGCAACGAACGCGGCACGTCTCAAAATTGAGAAAAAATTGAAATATATATATAATATATATTTGGAAAAAACATGTATTATTGGTTGTGGTCCTTACCTTCAACTTTGAGTTAGACGCGTCTGCCTCATTCAATTTACTTTTTCGTAATTTTTACCATGGGTTTAACCAACCACTGTGACTTTTTTTGTTGTGGCCCACCAAGCTACCGTTACTTCACGTCAGGATGGGTTTAATTATCCCAAAAATATATCATTTTGAGATGAAGAAAGTGTACTCGTTTACAGGAAAGGTAAGTAACCGTCTGTTATTCTAGTGTTATTAACGTTACCGTGGTTGGCAAAATGCGCAGCCGCATATGGCAAGCCATATTACCTTAAAAAGCACTCGGCGTTACTCGTAAGAATTTAATTATAAAGCTCTCCAATTTAAAGTAAGAATTACATTAAAGAACTCTCTAATTGCAATTGTTATTAGTAAGAAATTGAGCACTATTTGCATTTCTTACTAGTACAAATACAATTGTGGCTCTGTAATAATAAATGAATGGAAGTCAATAGAGACATCACTAGTAAAAACGAAATTATACAGCTCTCTATTTGTGATTCTTACTAGTATTGTTACACGTTCTCTCCGTGTTCGCGTGGGTTTCCTACAGGTTATCTGGTTTTCGGATAGTGAGTGAGTGAGCTGTTATTCATAGTAGTAAAAATGCAATTATGAAGAGTAATGTTGGGTGCTTTAAGCTAATTTGGCTTGCCATAGCTGCATTTCTATCTGGCGGGTAACAGTTATTCCATAAAGCAAGTTATGTGACGTCAAAGTGATGATTCACCAAAACATGTACATTTCCTCACCATTAACTTACACTCAAATGAATTTCTTCGGGTTGCACACAAAAGAAGAATGTTGTAAACCAGCAGCCACTGACATAGTAACAAAAGATACTATTAATGGCTATGCAACATTCTTCATCATATCTTGCTTTGTGTTAAACAAGTGGAGGATGGAGGAGTAAATGATGACAACATTTTCAGTTATGGGTGAACTACATTTAGGTGAAATCATTATGGAAGGACAATTTCTTGTTTACGTAAATTTATTCTAAAACATATCTCATCTTATAAATATGCAAGCAAAACCAGTACCAAAATATAAAACGTGCGTGTGTGTGTGTGTGTGTGTGTGTGTGTGTGTGTGTGTGTGTGTGCAAGCAAGGTTGATTAAAATGAGTTGAATTAACCTTTCATATAATGTGTGATTAACATACAAACAGTGTTATTGTTTTTCACAATAAATAAAAAAAATCAGTTTTAAGATCAAGATTACACAAACAGAAGAAAGAAGAGTTGTGGCTTGCAGTAAAGTCTAGAAGGGATACAGCTGTAGATACGCACATGAATCATTTTTGAACACTGTACAAGAATATTTACTCACTTTACATTACTGTGAAGGGAGCGGAAAGGTGGCACAGCAAGAAGATCACTGGTTCGAGCCTCGGCTGGGTCAGTTGGCATTTCTGTGTGGAGTTTGCATGTTCTCCCCGTGTTGGTGTGGGTTTCCTCCGGGTGCTCCGGTTTCCCCCACAAGTCCAAAGACATGTGCTATAGGTGAATTGGGTAAGCAATTATGTGTTTCCCAGTGATGGGTTGCAGCTGGAAGGGCATCCGCTGTGTAATACATATCCTGGATAAGTTGGCAGTTTATTCCGCTATGGTGACCCCATCTTAATAAAGAGACTAAGCCGAAAAGAAAATGAATGAATGAACATTACTGTGAAGGGTAGGTTTACGGTTGGGATAGGTGTTAATAAAACATAATTTAATGGGTAATTTAATAAATAATGTAAATAATTTTCATTTTTTTTCCAGCTGGAAAAAATCAGTAAATTTCGTAAAATCAGAAACAATGTCATCATATTTTTATGGTACATTTTGGGCAACCCAAACTGCTAGGTGTGCACACAGGACAGGTCAGCATAGAGTGCATAAATTAAAATAATATTGAATAAAATGAAAAAATGTTTATGTTTGCAATGTACACAATTTTATTCATTAAAACAAAGCATAAATATATACAACATTTATTTACAAAAATACATTTTTCAGAACCTCCTCTTCATCGAGCCACAAACATCGGCCTTAATCAGCTCCTTCTTTTTGTAAAGTCACAAACACCGGCCCCAATCAGCTCCTCCTCTTCATCTAATCACAAACACCTGCCCCAATCAGCTCCTCCTCTTCATC
>CAIGQV010019087.1:2594338-2608619 GCA_903798115.1 Danio jaintianensis
GATGGTGGAACAATGTAATGTCAACTGTTAATCTCTACAAACATGCCACGTTTTTCTATATAAAGTACTTTTATTAATCACTAATACAATATATATCAGATATCATTTACTGAACAATACCATTAAACAAACAACAATATAAAGATGTTAAATAAATCAGTCAAAAGAACAACGTTTTCATATTGCATTTATTATTAAGCTGTAAAGCTGCAAAACTATTTGCTCTGGAGAAAATAACAGATTATTATATATTATCATTCATTCATTCATTTTCTTTTTCGGCTTAGTCCCTTTATTAATCAGGGGTCGCCACAGCGGAATGAACCGCCAACTTATCCAGCATATGTTTTACACAGCGGATGCCCTTCCAGCTGCAACTCATCACTGGGAAACACCCATAAACACTCATTCACACGCTATGGACAATTTTAGCTTACCCAATTCACCTATAGCGCATGTATTTGGACTTGTGTGGGAAACCGGAGCACCCGGAGGAAACCCACGCGAACACGGGGAGAACATGCAAACTCCACACAGAAACGCCAACTGACCCAGCCGAGGCTCGAACCAGTGACCTTCTTGTTGTGAGGCGACAGCACTACCCTCTGCGCAACCGCACCGCCTATATATTATATTTTATATAACCACTTTACAGACATCCATCAGTCCTCTGATACACTGTAACTGTATACATTACAAGTACAAATGTAAAAAAAAGTCTCAATAATGATGTAGTCTAACAGCATGGTGCAGTATTTGTCAAACTACAGTGAGTTCAGTCTCCGCTTGGCACTTCACTCCCACAGGGGTAAAGAGGCTGATCAGTGCTGGCACTAGTAGAATATAGCAGGGCTTTTAATCAATCAGATTCAAGAACCTCACCTCTTGAGATCAGGGCAGTGAGGTTTACCGCAAAACACTCACCAGCTGGCCTCCATTACATAAAGTCTTGATGACAACCTCACAGTGCAATGCAAAATAAAAATGCAATTCATTACCCCTTTAAAATAGTTACTAAAATGAAAGATTATCCCTTACTTTACTTTTTACAAACTTACTACTGTTATAAATATATGTTAGAAAGTTTGAACTAGGAGATCTTACATTTGAGAGAGAAAAAAAAACAGAACTGTGAGATAAAATAGGTAAATGCTACATACAATATTTCATTCTGTAACTGTAGGACTATTACAAAATACCCCATATGAATTACATGTAAATATTATGTAGACTAGATATTGTTTTGTTGAAATAAAAATGTTAATGGTCTATATACAGCCTTGAACAAGACTACTGAATCCAGGTTGCTAAAGAGGAATTGTACCACTAATCACTGTTCTGTTGTGAGAGTTGTTTTTGTTGCGTTACCGTGTGTGTGTGTCTCTCTCTCCTGCTCATTCCCTCTCCATAGGCCATGCCCTAATTACTCCGGCGATGTGCCCTGAGATTGGCTGGAGTGACCCAGGGCGTCTTTTAAAAAAGTGGAGCTGGAGAACGAGTTGGTTGGCGAGTGTTTGGCGTTTGGTGTTGGGAAAAATAATATAGTTGCAAGTGTTTTTTTCTTATTGTGTGTTCCCCTTTTTGTGTGTATGTAAATTTTGGATTTTGTTGTTTTGTTTATCCATCCCGTGTTTTTACCTCTTATTTTTGGTTTCTTCGTTGTATTGTAAATACTGTACATTGTATATACACGGTGAGGAGCAGTAGTGGTTTTCCTTTTTGTAAATATTTTCTCTTGTTTTTTATATAGTTAGGGAGGTAGGAGTAGTATTGTATTTTTATTTATGTTATTTTGTATTTAGTCTCGTTTGGGTGTTTAGGTAGGGGATACTTTTATTATTTTTTTGTGGGGGGGCGACACGGTGGCTCAGTGGTTAGCACTCGCTGGTTTGAGTCCCGGCTGGGTCAGTTGGCATTTCTGTGTGGAGTTTGCATGTTCTCCCCGTGTTGGTGTGGGTTTCCTCCGGGTGCTCCGGTTTCCCATACAGTCCAAAGACATGCGCTATAGGTGAATTGAATAAAACTAAATTGGCCGTAGTGTATGAGTGTGAATGAGTGTGTATGGGTGTTTCCCAGTACTGGGTTGCAGCTGGAAGGGCATCCGCTGTGTAAAAGATATGCTGGATAAGTTGGCGGTTCATTCCGCTGTGGCGAACCGTGATGAATAAAGGGACTAAGCCGAAGGAAAATGAATGAATGAATGAATTTTTCTGTGGGTCCTCTCCAAGGTATTGGCTTCACGTTTTTGGGTGTTTAAAAAAGAAAAAAAAGACAATTAAATAGACCTGACTCCAAAGGTTCATGAGAGATTTTATTTGTCAAGTGATTTTTATGTTACGTCCTTCTCGCCCTAGACCAGGGTTGTAAAATTCTTTGGCTGAAGCTGCCCATAAAATGTTGTGATTAAAAACATTTCTACATTGAATCTATATATTAATATGTTTAATATTAGTTTACGTCAAATGTTTGTTAACTGCAAATAGTTTGTTCTTTGCAAGGGTTAATTTAATAACAATAACAGCTTATTTGCACATACATTTTGTTGTTTTATTAAAGAGCTGTGAAGGGAAATTTGAATGAACATCTTAATGAACAACATGTTTTGTAAAATGCAGACAGAAAACAAGCTCGTTTGTATCGTCCAATGCCAAAGTCACACACATTGTAGCTCTCCTAGACAGGAGTTAGAAAAAACCCACAACAAGATCTTTTTTTCCCACCAGAAATGTATCTTTCCTGGAGTTTGGCACAAATGTAAGCGTAAGTGCACTGAGGGGTATAAAACTGACAGTTGAAAAGACACATTCACTCAGTCTGTGTGTAACAGGTGTCATCCTGCAGGATTTGTTTTAATAAACTAATTTTTGCTTTGCTCTAACCCATGTCTGACTTAAGTGGTTTTAGCAGATTTCCACGACAACTTGGCACCACCAGATGGGACCTCGCGATTGAGTGGACGGGAGATCAGGGTTGGTGTCAGTATACAACACCTCGAGCCCAGTGTTTCTCTCATCCGCAGCTGATTAGATGCTGAGGAACTGCGAGATCTTGTTCTACTCAACGCTGAGGTTGACGAAACCAAATTACAGGCAAGTGAATTTTCAAACATTAATAATGCAGGAAGGTCTGCGACCTCCTGTATTGATAAACAACTGATTTAAATTTTGTGCAATGAATCCTGATGTGATTTATGTTTTGGCAGAATATTTGTTAGAGAAAAGCTGCCTTCAGACTGACGAGTCTGTCGTATTGGCCCTCCGGAGGGAAAAGCAGGTCACATCAAAAATATAGAAGACAATGGCTTCAAGTATGAGCAAAACTGAGCAAAGAGAACATTCATTGACTAGATATTTGACTTATCCTAATGTTACATTTCTGGAAATAAATTATGATGATGACTCATTGGCATTGACTCATTGGCCCAATTAGTTTATTGGGTTGAAAAATGCGGTTTCCCAGAAAGAGGTAGTTTTAGTGAGAGACAGCTGACTTCAACAGCTAAAAGATAGGCTGTTGGACAAAGAACAACCCAGGCTCATTCTGATTACGTACCTCTATATACATTCCTGGAAAGCACCAAATACGTCCCAGGAGCTACGTTGTTTGCAGTTTTTGTTTACGCGAATCCACCAGAGGCTGCTGCGTACGCTTTTTGAGATCTCAAATTTCTCTCGCGAGTGCCATTCACGCCTGCTGTTCTCGCGTAAAACCACCAGAGGTTGCTGTCGACTGACTGAATAACCGACTGACCGATTCCCCCACCCACCACCATCCCTAAACCCAACCTAGTGTTTTAAAAAGCACTAATTGACCAGCGCCCGCCCACTTCCCTAAACCCAACTGACAGTGTTTTGAAAAGCAATCCAGAAAAAAAGAAAAGCCCTCACGACAGCCAGATTTTTACCACATTTTCAGATTTTACCACATTCTCACCCTGTTATTTACTTCTTTGTTTTATTTTTTGGCTTTTGTTTTTGTCTTACCTGCTTTCTGGAACCGTTTTTTTCCGGACTTGAACCACGTCGTCACGGTCAACTCTGCTCTGCGTCTCAAATCCTCCGACGTACGAAGCGAAAAGACGTCCATACGGAGGTAAGCGGTCAGCTGGTAAGCGCGAAAAGGAACAGCGTCATACCGCCCCGTAGCATTCGTTTTAAAGATGAAATGCATCCATACGTTCCTCCGGCTACATAATTCATGATCTCCAGAAATGTATATAGGGGTACGTTTTCAGAATGAGCCTATGTTGACAAAGAAAGTAGGGGTAAAAAAAATTGAATGGAAGGCATTTGAAATGTGGGAAAAAGAAGCACAGGGTAGAATAACACAAAGCAAAGCACAAACAAAGGAAAAGAAAACTTGTTTAATTGCACAATGTCCTAAGTCTGTTATAGATCCTGACCTGGACGGCTGCCCTCCAAGACCCTCAGCACCTCACCCACCACAGAACGACATTTCCAGTGAGAATGGACATGACCAGAATTGCCATGTGCCAAGATGTTTACACAGGCTTGCTGAAGTTCATGATGTTCACAGTGGATTAGACAAACCAGCTGACATGGAAAATGGACCAGTGACACCATACAAAGCTCATCCAGAATTGCAAAATCCAATTGCAAAAGGGGTGAAGAACAGCTGCATCACCTGGAACACAGGAAAATTGAGTTTGATTGAGCAACATGCTGTACATGCAGAAAGGTTGAACAACATGGAAAGATACAAGCGAGAAAAGAAGCAGGAAGAGGAGAACATGTTGCATAAAAAGCAGCATTGCAGATGGTGACCGTTCAAGTGAGTGGAGTGAGAGGCAGAGGACGGGGAAGAGGAAGAGGGCATGGCAGAGGTGGATCTGGAAGAGGAGGATGGAACAGAAACAGCCAAAGGAGAGGTAACAATGGATGCTTTGTTTGCGGGGCAACAGACCATTGTCCCGACAGGCACAAGCCAACACCAGCGACAAATGAGGGAAGCTGATCTGGGGTAATGAGGGAAACGGAGGGTGATCAGAAAAGGTCGGTGAGGCACAATTTCCCATGCTTTGAAATGAAGAAATGCTTCAGCTAACATGCTGTAGTCCAATGACTGACAAGGTGTATTTGAACAAGCGATAACATTCCTTGAGAACAAATATGAGACAACAGAAACTAAATATTCAACAGAGCTATATGTGAAAATGTTTACACTAAAGGTTAATGGTCAACTAATCACATTCTTGGTAGATTCAGTAGGAGGGAGGTCAGTTATTAAATCATCAGCGCTACAACCATTGCCTAAGATGAGTGGAAGATTCCTGTACTCCATTGGTGCAGCTGAAGTAAAAATAAAAGAAAAATTTTTAACCCCAGTAAAATCGAGGGCCTTAGCCCTTTCAAATTTTCATTTTTAGTTTCAGAGCACTGTCCGCTAAATTGTATGGGTAGTTTCATTTGGACATTATGAATTCTAGTAACATTGATGGTCTAGAAGTACAAATGTCACAATTTCAGGGAATAAAATTTTATCAAAATCTAGTGCTATATGCATATGAACTGAACAACTCAGGCTCATTCTGAAAACTTACCGCTATATACATTTCTCTAGATTGTGAAATACATCCCAAGAGCTACGTTTTTTTGCAGTTTTTGTTTTCGCGAATCCACCAGAGGCCGATGTGTACGCTTTTTCAGATCTCAAATTTCTCATGCAAATGCCATTCGCACCTGCTGATCTCATGTAAATCCACCAGAGGCCGCTGTCGACTGACTGAATGACTGACTCACTGACTGACCCACCCTCCTCCTTCCCTAAACCCAACCAATAGCGTTTTCAAAAGCACAGATTGACCCGCCCACCTACTTCTCTAAACCAAACCCGAGTTTTCAAAAGCAATCCAGAAAAAGAAAAGCCCTCGCCTGATTTTTACCCCATTTTCAGATTTTACCACATTCTCACCCTGTTATTTAATTGTTTATTTATTTTTTTTGGCCTGCTTACCTACTTTCTGGAACCATTCTTCACCGGACTTGAACCCTGTCGTTGGGGTCAACTCCTCTCTGCGTCTCAAGTCCACCGACATACGTGGCGAGCTAACTGGACAAACTGGTAACAGCGGGAAAGCCGTCCATACGGAGATAAGCGGTCAGCTGTGGTGGAAAGAGTACTGAAAAATCATACTGAAGTAAAAGTACCATTACTTGCCCAAAAATGTAGTGTAGTACGAGTAAAAGTATCTGTTGTAAATATTACTCAAAGTATGATTAAAAAGTAGTCCTTTTAAAAGTACTCAAGAGTAGTGAGTACTGAGTAATACTCTGTGAAAAGCTGATGCATTTACATGCAATTTGTGCGTGTGTGTGTAAACACAACATTCTGTAGTGCATTTTGTTATTTTTTAAGACTATTTTGTGATTTCAGTCATCATACAGTAAACATCCGCCATCCTCTCATCGGTGACATGCATCTAAACAGTCTCTGGGTCAATGCGTGTGATGATTTTGGACATCTTCTTGGACACTTTTAATGCTTCCAATCGGTTTGCTGCATTTATAGAGCGCCCATGTCTTGAGGTAGTTCAGTATGATGCGATTTACTGTCTATGTGTGATTTAATTGGACAGGAATCACAGGATAGATTTTTCTACTCAGCCAATCCCCATAGACAAGAAAAAATAAAGTAGTGACTGCAGGTTGAAGGAAAGTAGTGCAGTAAAAGCACCAATACAGCCCTAAAAATTTACTCAAGGGAAAGTAATAGTACACATTTTTAAAACTACTTAGTAAATTACAATTCCTGAGAAAAACTACTCAATTGCAGTAATTTGAGTATTTGTAATTCGTTACTTTACACCACTGGCGGTTAGCTGGTAAGCGTGAAAAGGAACAGCGTCATACCGCCCCATAGCGTTCGTTTTAAAGACAAAATGCGTCCATACGTACTTCTGGCTACATAATTCGCCAGAAATGTTTATAGGGCTACGTTTTCAGAATGAGCCTATGTTGGAACTGAAACTTGTGAGCAAAGCTAAGAATACAGTAAATCTAAAACTCATGGAAACAGCCTCTATGCTCACTAACCCCACAAACACGTTTTATGAAGTCTGAAGATTTGCATTGCACTGCGCATGTACATGAAGGGAATGATGAAGAATATTTGAAACAATGGTTCAGAGAGTTAGAAAAGTCAGATATGTTAGTGTTAAAAAGAATGTATCGGGTGCTCTGCTGAAGTTGATCTTTCCAGAATAAATGTTATAATAGTGCAGCCACACCTATTTATGATGGAAGGATCAGTTCCACACATCTCTCTGTCAAAGGGTATTACTGGTACATGGCAATCGCTGGGACCATGGATGAAGTCCTTGCACTCAACGGGTGATTGGGATCTAACTACAGACAGTAGTGTTATGTACAGTGAATCAAGAGGGCATATTGCATTTCATTAAATTGGATGGCTTTGACAGAGAGGGGGTTTAGCTGATTTCGTCAAATGAACCAATGACCTCTTCTTTGACTCAAATGTACCATTACTAAATGAACACCTTCACACCTGTGGGCCACTGGCAAGTATGATGGTGGATTGATAAAAAAAATAGGGCTAAATCTGATTATAGACCACAAAAACCACAATATCCACTTAAGCGGGAAGCAATAGAAGGGATAACACCAGTTTTTAATTAATTGTTGAAGGCTGGAGTAATAGTGTCTTGTGAAAACACATCGGTTGAAACACCAATTTTTCCTGTAAAATAGAAAAGACCAAAAGCACAGGCAGATGAGTGGCAATTTGACGAAGATCTAAAAAAAGTTAATGAGGCAGTTATTGCAAGGGTTCTAAGGCCCCGTTTACACTAATACGTTTTAGTTTTAAAACGACGTCCACACTGGCGTTTCATCTAGCGTTTCTGAACAGATCTCCATCCACACTACATCGCTGAAAATGCACATTACGTGACCACACACACACTCTGGCATTTGCTGCAGCGTATGCGCACGTCTGAGCTCCAGGCAGTCAGCGGGTGCTTTGAGCCCACCTACCCAGGTGAGAGCAGCGCACGTTGGACAGTTCACCAAGGATCTTCCGCAGGATTTCATCTCACTATAGTTGTTAAACGTGATATTTAATTCATCTTGTCTATATCTAACGACTCTTTGGTCTTTTGAATCTATTACTTGTTCTCAGGTAGCGTGTTTTGGCTGAGACCAAAGATAAGTTAATATATTAATTTATGTAACCGCATACACTGATCCTGCACATTTGACTGATGGCTTGCCTATATTGTATAAACTTATTGTACGTTATACTTTTATAATGGCCATTATTGATTATTAAAACTGATATTCAGCAAAAGAGACAGGGTATGTTTTGTATTTTTCGAAGAAAATGAAAGGAGGCAGTTATTTTATAGGCGCCGTTTTGTTATAAATATGCATACAGTGAAGATGACGGTCATATAAATACGACGCCTCAACATTTTTAGTGTCTGATAAGTTAATATCAAATTGACAATAGACAGTTTTTATTTTATTGTTAAGATAGTGAAACAACGTAGCCAGGGTGATGTGAATGATGTTATAAAGTACACTGTTCCCTTTGAAGATTTACCCGACGTGTCCTCGGGAGTTCGTTTTCCATATCAAACTTGCAAAGTCTGAACTTACAAGGAAAGGATGCAAGACTGAACTTTGTGCACTAGCCTAATATTGAGGAAAAAGCCACAATCAGATGGGCGAATATCTACAGCCACGCCTTTGTTTTCAGATGTCTCCATTTTCCCCCATCCACACTGACACGGAGCAGCAGCGTTTTAAAATGAAAACAGCCTCTTCAGCGTTTACAAAAATCTCAGTTTTCAGGGCTCGAAAACTCCGGGGTAGTGTGGACAGAAGGCGTAACCATAGCAAAACTTATGCATTTTAAAACTAAAGCGTATTAGTGTAAACGGGGCCTAAATGTGCCCAATCATTACACCATTTGGTGTTAAATTACACCAGACTGCCTGTGGTTCTCAGTTGTGGATCTTTCAAATTAAGTTTTCAGTGTGACTGTTCAAAAAGACAGGTTGCAAGGTTTGCATTTACATTTATTGAGAAATCTTACACCTTTACAAGATTGTCAAAGGTATTGAGAGTCACCTACAATGTACAACGAAGCGCTGCGACAAAGTTTAGAAAGACTTAGAGCTGACAGAAAGAACTATTCTGTTGCATTATGTAGATTGTCTAACAGGGGCCCAACAACAGAACAGTGTGAGACTGATACAATTAAATTGTTGAAACGTTTGGCCAATGAAGGACACAAAGCGAGTCTTTCAAAGTTACAATTCGTGCAAGAAGTTACATTCTTAGGATGTTTGATATCACATCAAGGGAAGAAATTGGAACAGAACAGGGTCGAGGCCATTCACCGAAAACCACAGAAACCAAAGAAAAAAACAACAACTGATGATTCCTGGGAATGTGTTTGTATAGCAGAGCCTTTTTTCCAAATTAAGCTAGGCTCGAGGCTCCTTTGATTGCAATAGTTAATGGGAAGGGCTTACAGGTTCACAGTGCACTTAGCTGGACTGCAGAAGTAGAAAAGGCCTTCATAAAATCCAAAAAGAGCTCTCCAATCAACCCCAACATTGGGGTCCTGTATCTATCCTGCATCTATCTTACATATATTATCTATCTTATCTGAACCTCACAGCTGTGTTGATGTTGTTAATGAAATCTGTTCCTCTAGGTTGGACTTAAAAGTAATCCCGCTGCACAATCCAGAGATGGAACTTTTGTGGATGGGTCTGCAGCCAAAGACAGGTCAAAAACTGTTTAGGTTACACTGTGGTAACAGCACACGGCACGCTGAAAGTAGAACCATTGCCGTCATACTTATCAGCACAAGCAGCTAATATCAGTACAAGCAGCTAATCACACTGACAGAGACATGTAAATTGGCAAAAGACAAAGAAGTTAACATTTACACTGACAGCAGTTATGCTTTTGGAGTGGTGCATGATTATGGCACCTTGTGAAAACAGAAAACTTTAGCCTGTTGTATTGATGTGCATGAGAATGAGAACACAAAGTAATTTAAGTCCATTTGAAATGTTATTTGGCAGGCACAGCTCTTTGAGAGTGGGACCAGCCCTGTTCGAAGATGATATGCTTAACTATTGTCGAAGTTTGTCTCTCGTTCTTTCTAAAATATTTCAGCAGGTCAAGGACGACTGACCAGCACCAGCAGAGGGAGTTTGTGGTGATTAAGGACTTGCGGAGGAAGCACTGGAAGTCCAAGCAGTGGAACGGCCCATTCCAGGTCCTGCTGATAACACACACAATGGTAAAGGTCGCAGAGAGCGCTACGTGGGTACACGCAACTCACTGCAGGAAGGTACCAGCACCACCAGAGGATGCCAGAGAGATCAACAAATGATTGACCCGCTGATTAATTATGGTGTATAAGCATTTATTGGGGTAGGCCAACATATCACACCAAGAAGATAAGTTTTATGTGTTATGGCAGAAGAACAGCATCACTGGAGGTGACTGGCAGCCTGCTCAAGACCAGGAGGAAGAAGAGATGAAACACTTGACTACCATTCAAAGCAGACAACAACGCTTATTAACATGTCATCGGCCAAGGAATGAAAAACATCACCAAGGCTATAATGACACTTCTGCTAGAGAAACAGCCAACAAGGGATTTTGGGGTTTAGGCTGGTTAAATGAATTGTAAAAGAAGTCTGAGTATGTTAGATTGTGTTAATGATTTTGTTTTTCCTATGAATGTGACCCTGTATAGTGTCCATGACTAGACATGCCGTGAATGCAACAGAATGCAACAGATTGCTCCTCTACCAATCAAATGATAATGTACAATGTGTGACAACAAAAGAGGCAGAATTTCCTCAGAATTAAACAGTGACAAACCTAATTTTGAGTAACATCAGGATCTGATTCTGATGTGTTAAGACAATTTTGGATTCAGAGCTTTTCCAGCACTTTACCATGGAAGTCGTTAAAGAATTTAAAAAATGTCACCTAAACCTGTAAGAGTTACATCTGCAAAGCTCTTGGAAGTCCAGTTCTGCTTGCTGTAAAAAAAGCTCCAAAAAGACTCCCAAAGATGAAACAGTGCTCTTACAAGCAGGGCTAAGCAGAAGAACTGTAAATATTGCAGATGATGCTGACCATACTGAGGTGTAAAGCTATGTTTAAATATGTTTTGAATACATAAAAGATATTACAAGTTTTTGTTCTTGGTTTTTACATTATTTATCATTTACATTTACTTTCATGGCGACGCGGTGGCGCAGTGGGTAGCACGTTCGCCTCACAGCAAGAAGGTCGCTGGTTCGAGCCACGGCTGGGTCAGTTGGCATTTCTGTGTGGAGTTTGCATGTTCTCCCCGTGTTTGCGTGGGTTTCCTCCGGGTGCTCCGGTTTCCCCCACAAGTCCAAAGACATGCGGTATAGGTGAATTGGGTAAGCTAAAATTGTCTGTAGTGTATGTGTGTGTGAATGAGTGTGTATGAATGTTTCCCAGTGATGGGTTGCAGCTGGAAGGGCATCCGCTGCGTAAAACATATGCTGGATAAGTTGGCGGTTCATCCCGCTGTGGCGACCCCAGATTAATAAAGGGACTAAGCCGAAAAGAAAATGAATGAATGAATTTACTATCATTTACTTTTATTTAGTATTTTTCTTTATTAAAAGGAGGAACAGTCTTACCAAATTGATGTTACCAATGCGTAGTTACTTGTTTCTATGTCTTCTAATATCCAGATAACCAAAGTACTACTTCAGGAGTATCCAAAGTTGCACAATTTAAGGGGTGGTTGGCTGCTCCAAAAAGCCTCAGGTAAGTTTATGATGATATATGCATTTTCATACTTTTACCATTATTGTTAATGTTTTACATGTCTGTGTAAAAGGAGACAGTGGACAAAGAAAAACTACCTCTTTGCCCCAGGGATCCCAAGGCTACACAGCAAAAATATTGAAGGTCTGCTCTAAGAATGGGATGAGTGTGATCTACATCGTCCCCCTCCAAGAAGAAATCCATATAACCCCATTGCCCTATGATGCACCTGAATTCCTGAACCCAAAAACATCTGCATGACCTGTGGTGCAACAGTCCCATTACAGTTGCTGCCATGTCACCTTGAGGAATGTCAAAGTCATATTACTGTAAGTGAAAAAAGAAAAAGTATGCGTTGAAATAGATCTAAAATGTCTTTAGAGTCCACTACATGAAGTTAATTGTGTATTTTACTGGATGTCCCAGTGTCAGGTGTAATGTTAGCACTTACTCTGTTGGGCTCAGCTGCTCCCCCTCACTTACACTTATTGTATCCAGAGGTGCCTGATAACTTCATGGTCGGTAAACTAATTTCTAAATATAATTCTAGGCCTATATAAACATGTATTGACATAACAAAAATGTGTTTACAGGTAGACAGCAGTGTTGAGGTCGTTGTGGGTGAGGAAGTGATCTCAGAAGACAAAATGCCTGGATGAAATAAGGGACATTGTTCAAGGCAATGTCACTAAAAAGCAAGAGAGCACACGGAGGTGAATGAAGCAAGGTTCATTTAAACCTGCTTTCAAAATAGGGGACGAAGTCTGGAGACAAAATGTTAGAAGCCAGCAAAGAAAGGGTGGAAAGTTGGAAGCTAACTTGCTTGGCCTTTTCACTGTGGTGGCACTAGAGGGGAAAAGTGCCGATCTGGAAGGCGAAGAAAAAAAATTAACGTAGACCACCTAAAAGTTGCAATTACGGAGCTCCCCAGAATGTGATCTTTTTAAAATGTGAAATCTAACTTTGAGAATGAATTTCTTAGGTCATCAATGCATATTTGATGATGCTAGTAAACAAATACAACCACCACCATGCGGAAAAAGCAGCTTTAATTGATTTTTTCCATGATCTTAATCTGGCAGAGGAAACATAGAAGAATCTGGGTATGTAAAGATACAAATTGTGCTTTTTTTTTAAGTAACTGAGAATGATATTTGTCTGACTGCTTTCAGATTGATCCAATGACACACAAGATTATTCAGGGGATAGTGAATGAGCATCATCACTGGATGCTGGAAATCGAGCACTACAGGAATCTCACTACAAGTAATGTGTCTATAGTGATGTATAATACCCACACAATTAGCCTTATATTAAGTTTACTTGACCAAACATCCATGCACTAAGTTATTACAAAGCTTTACAATACCTCACATGATGAAATATCACTAATACCACAAGTTTCAGTGTATGTTGTGTTTCGATGTTTTACTTAAAGGTCATGTACTTTATGAGAAGAGGAGCCTTTTTGTGGATCCACTTGGGGAAACATGAAGACATGTCTGGAATCAACAAGGTAAATTAAAAAATTTTCTTTATTTTATTGTACTTTTGTCTGGTACAACAAAGTTGTTTAATGATGTGCTTCATACTGCACACTTGCTATTGATCACAAAGCGTTCATGAGGAAGAAAGACTTCAAAGTTTCAATTTCTCAGTGATGGGTTACAGCTGGAAGGGCATCCGCTGCATAAAACATATGCTGGATAAGTTGGCGATTCATTCCGCTGTGGCGACCCCAGATTAATAAAGGGACTAAGCCGAAAAGAAAATGAATGAATGAATATATATATATATATATGCAGTACTGTGCCAAAGTCTTAAGCCACTAGTATTTTCACCCAAAAAAAGGTTTAAAGTCAGTTATTTCTATATTTTTCTGTAGCATTTCAGTTTGAAATATCAATTTACACTGATTTAATATCAATTTACAGAACAAACTGAGACAAACTAAATCCAGAAATACTTGGCAACATCTCTAAGATGCTTCAGAAAACCTACCTGCAAAGCTACCTGAATTTTTTAAAAATGCAAAGTGTGGTCATACCAAACTTGGTTATCAAATTAATTGATAAATAAAATGTATTTATGCATTATTTTTGAAAGCATCCTCATTTTACAGCATTTTTACACAAGTGCCGTTTTTTTGAAGCATCTCAGAAATGTTTCCAAAGTTCTTCTGATTTTAGTTTGTCTCAGTTTGTTTTGTTCCTTTATGTCATTCCAGACAGACTGGATGATAATCAGATCTTTGTGTGGAGCACTGGCTGTTGTCAGACTCCTTGTGCAGACAATAATCTCACTGTAGAATTACAATTAATGACAAAAATAAAGTTTGGAAATGTAAATTGATATTTCAATACAGAAGTGAAAATACAAAAGTATCCAACTTTAAACCTTTTTTTTTTTGATGAAAATACTAGCCGCCTAAGACTTTTGCACAGTACTGTGTGTGTGTGTAT
>CAIGQV010019087.1:2614026-2626128 GCA_903798115.1 Danio jaintianensis
GGAGCTGGGCTTGGTGAAACACCAGCTCCAGTATAATTATGAGAGATAAACACGGCGTTGCTTGGTCCAGCTTCGCCATCAGAACATCTCTGGTGCTCGAGGTCGCCCTCATTTATGCACTGGTTCTGCTGGGTTTTCTCGGATTTCCGAGAAAAGGCCCAGTTACAGAACTTTTTAACTTTCTTTCCAACTTGTGCCATTGTTCTAGATTTCTTTCCAAAATCGACAGTATCAGTGGTGAAAACTGAATCTTCTATAACACGATCAACTGAAACTGAATACAGATCAAATATAAAACGCAGATCTGATACAACACAATTCAATTGAGGTTTCACAGTGGACGTCTTGTAAACGAATGTGCTTCTGCTCTGCATTCCACGTCATTCTACTGGGCTACGATGGAACTTTTCGAACGTTTGACGTAATGGCTCATTTGCATAGAGCGCAGCGCCAGAGCTGCACCATTCTAAAAGAAAACAGCGATTTATAGAAAAGCTATATTAGCTCTTTAAATAGTGGGAAAGTTTGCTCTGATCTGTTTCTTAAATAATAATAATAATGATAATATAAATTTGGAATTTACTGAACAATACCATTAAACAAACAACAATATAAAGATGTTAAATAAATCAGTCAAAAGAACAACGTTTGCAAATTGCATTTATTATTAAGCTGTAAAGCTGCAGTCAAAACTATTTGTTCTGGAGCAAATAACAGAATATTATATATTATTATATATTATATTATTATTATTATTATTATGTTTTTATTGTATAATATATAAATATTGCCATTATATATATACCCAAAAGTAATTATATTTCACTGTTAACCACTTTACAGGCATCCACCAGTCTTCTGATACATTGTATACATTACAAATACAAATGTAAAAAATAAAATAGAAATGTAAAAAAAGTCTCAATTATACATGATGTAGTCCAGCAGCATGCTGCAGTATTTGTCAAACTACAGTGAGTTCAGTCTCCGCTTGGCACTTCACTCCCACAGGGGAGAGAGAAAGAGTCTGATCAGTGTTTTTATATATATGTATATGTGACCCTGAGCACAAAACCTCTCTTGTTGCACAGGTATATGTGGCAAAGGCAAAAAAAAAAAAGTAAAAATAATTATGGGTCAAATTTATATTATTAGATATAAGATATTTTTTAATGACAAAGAATTTTGAAAATTAAGTAAGATCGTGTTCCATGAAGACACTAGCCCTTTTCACGCAGTAAATATCTGGAAAATGTCCAGATGGACTTTACTGGTATTTTCAAAAAGGGCCTGTTCATGCATGACCTCCATGAAATGTCTGTATGTGTGAAAGGGACTATTATGTAAATTACCTACTGTAAATATATCAAAACTTAATTTTTTGATTAGTATTATGCTTTTCAAATAACTTAATTTGAACAACTTTAAATACAATTTTCTAAATAATTAGTTGTTGTTTTTTTTGCACCTTCGGATTCCATATTTTCATATACAGTTTTATGCAAAAGTTTAAGCACCCCTGATAATTTTCATAATTGTAAGCCATAGTCTGCTGGTCTTTCAAATCAGCAATTTCATTTGGATATATTTTATACCCTAGGGCAGGGGTCACCAAACTCAGTCCTGGAGGGCCGGTGTCCCTGCAGGGTTTAGCTCCAACTTGCCTCAACACACCTGCCTGGAAGTTTCTAGTATACCTAGTAAGAGCTTGATTAGTGGCTTCAGGTGTGTTTGATTAGGGTTGGAGCTAAAATCTGCAGGACACCGGCCCTCCAGGACCGAGTTTGGTGACCCCTGCCCTAGGGAAAAAGCAACATTTCAGTTCTGACATAACATTTATTTAATCAACAGATGCAATTTAAGTCATAACAAAAACAGACAGGTACATAAATTTGGGCACCCCAACAGAATAATGACACTAATCTTTTGTACAGCCACCTTTTGCTGTAATATAAGCATGTAGATGCTTTTTATAGCCCTGAATTCTTGCTGAAGGCATTTTGGACTATTCTTCCTTGCAAAATTCAGGTTTGATGGATGGGTGCCGAGTGTGAACAACCCTTTTCAAATCAATCCATAGATTTTCTATAATTTTCAAGTTTGGGGACTGGGATGGCCATTCTAGAACATTGTATCATGTCTGAGCATGAATTCCTTGGTAGATCTGGAACTGTGCTTTGGGTCATTGTCCTGCTGAAACATCCAATCCTGCCGTAACGTCTGCCTCTTGACTGATTCCTGAACATTGTTCTTCAGTATCTGCTGATTCTGGGTGGAATTCATGCCACCTTCAACTCTGACAAGGTTTCCAGTACCTGTGCTTGCCACACATCCCCAGAGCATGATGGACCACATCTTACAGTAGGGAGCATGTTCTTCTCCTGGAATGCTGTGTTCTTTTTCTGTCATGTAAAGTGTCTATGGTTGTGGCATATGTCCACAGTATATTTTTCCAAAATGATTCAGGCTTGTCCAGATGAGCCTTTGCATACCTCAAATGACTCTTCTTGTTGACAGAAGGCAGAAAAGGCTTCTTCTGCATCACCTTCCATTGAGCTGTTCTTTGTGGAGAGTGTGCTGGACTGTGGAACGATGTACAATGACATTATCAGCAGCAAGATGTTCCTGGAGCTCTTTGGAGGAGGTCTGTCTGTGACCATTCTAACCATTCTTCACCTTTGCCTTTGAGATATTTTTCTTGGCCTACCACATTTTTCCTTCACCAGAACTGTTCCTGTGGCCTTACTATATTTCTGACTGTGGAGATAGCGCCTTCAAACCTTTGTGATAGCTTTTTGCATCCTTCTCCTAATTCATGTTGGTGAATTATCCTAGTTTTTAGGTCATTAGGAAGTTCTTTTGAGGTTCCCATGTTGCTACTTTCTGGTTCACAATAAGGAGAAGCACAACTAGCAATCAGCTATCTTAAATATCCTTTTCATGATTGGTTCCGGGCCGTGCGGTGGTGCAGTGGGTAGCGATGTCGCCTCACAGCAAGAAAGTCGCTGGTTCGAGCCTCGGCTGGGTCAGTTGGCATTTCTGTGTGGAGTTTGCATGTTCTCCCTGTGTTGGCGTGGGTTTCCTCCATGTGCTCCGGTTTCCCCCACAGTCCAAAGACATGCGCTATAGGTGAATTGAATAAGCTAAATTGTCCGTAGTGTATGTGTGTGAATGAGAGTGTATAGATGTTTCCCAGTGATGGGTTGCAGCTGGAAGGGTATCCGCTGCGTAAAACATATATATAAGTTAGCGGTTCATTACACTGTGGCGACCCCAGATTAATAAAGGGACTAAGCCGAAAAGAAAATGAATGAATGAATGATTGGTTCCACCTGTGTTAGGGTTGTTAAGGTTCACTGAGTAATGCTGCGTTCACACTAAAGTTTGAGCTTGCGAAACCCTGTCGTATGGCGCTGCGAAAAGGGGCGGGATTAAACAAGATGTTTAGACATAAAAAAAGCGAGCGATTGGTCCATATTTAAAATTTCTGTACAGAGAGGTCATGTTTTGATCTTCCAATTGGTCTCACGCAGTCATGTGATGTGATTTCGCAGGTCAGAGTTCACCAAGCTTGAACTTGCAATGCAGCGAACTGCGAAACGTGTCGCACGAGCTTGCATTTCCGGTCTGCCGCATTCATGTGCGTATGAATGGAAGTCTATGGGGAGAAAAGTCCAGTGTGAGCGCAGCTTTACTCAAATCAATTTTGTGTTGTAATCAATCAGCATTAGGTGACTACAGGTTTTGAAATCCACACAAAAGAGAGGGTGCTCAAACTTTTGCATAGCCTATTTTTCAGTTTCAATTCAATTTCACACATCTCAATACTACACTACACTATGCATTTCTGTCTGAAAAACATGATAACATCTATCTATGACATTTCACTGTGATCTCTTATAAAGAAAGAGTACATGCAGCCACAGAGGGTTGCCCAAACTTTTGCATAAAACTGTAGCTATATCTTGGCCAAATATTGTCCTATCCTAGAGGTCAGTCAGTCGTGTTCATCATAGGAGAGTTGTTTGTGATTGGCTGCTTTGAATATCGTCAGTCTATGCGAGACTAACACCCACCAACCTGCTCCAAACAGGGCCCAAAACTGTGATTTTTACATGGCTAAAGACCAGGACCTCTAGGGTCTGTCACTAGACCACCTCTTGAGATCAGGGCAGTGAGGTTTACCGCAAAGCACTCACCAGCTGCCCTCCATTACAGGCCAGGTCAAGAGGTCTTTGTGACCACGATAGCTGCAACATCGATATTACTGCACGTAAAAGAAATTAAGTTAATTCTGTTGTAATTTGTATTTCATTGAACTCAGTGAGATAGGGTTTGTTAACATCTGGTCACTTCATGTATTTTTTCTGATCGGATCTGATTGTGAAAAGGACAAGCATTTGAGACTAATGTAAATCCGATTGCTCTAAACCCTTAAAGGGGTGGTCCACAGTGTATTTTTAAGGCTTGGTTGTGTTTATAAGATGCAAAGCAATGCGTGCTCATGCTTCACTTGTAGAAAAATCACGTTATTTTTTCATATATCTTACTTTGATTATATACAGCTACTCGGCTACCATGCTAACGACTGTCATATTTCCTAGTTCCTCTGAAAGGCCCGCCCTCAAGAGGCTCTGATTGGTCCGCTAACATAATGTGCTGTGATTCGCGGATTGGCTCCACAATTAGACAGAAATGAAGAGCACACAGCTCACGCCTGCTCTCAGATAAAATGTGACAAGTGTCTTTCACATATATTCAGAATAAGCATGTGTAAGTAATATAAAAACGTTCTAATATCTTTTGCGAGTTTGTTATTTGAGATGTAGAACGCTCGGAAAGCAGCCGCATAGAGAGACACTCATAGAGAGACACTGCACGTGCTGCTGAAGATTGTGGCTGTTTGTAGCTAAATTGTTAGCGGTGCTAAACAGCATTTCCCGTTGTTTACATCCTTCTTTATGTCCTCGTTAGCGCTAGAAACTGTGCCTGTAGTTGATAAATTTTAACAAATAAAAATACTTACAGGTTGTGGCTCACAGTCCACCGCTTCGTCTGTTGGAGGAGTTTTAACCGAATCCAGCACCGAACTGAGAGATTCTGGAAGTTTCCTTTGTCAAATGCTAGCGCTATATCTTTTTTTTTATAATTCTCTGGAACATAGTTAAAATTAAACTGTAAGCACTTCTCTCTTTGTGTCGTGTCTTTTGGAAGCCCAAATACAGAAACAGAACAAGCTCTGTGGAAATAGCAGCGTTTGGACAGCATTTTAGCTTTCTCTGCTGTAATATTACAGCACCTCTGGTCACGCCCCTTCGCTGCGCAGGGTGTGTGCGCAAGGTGAATGCACGTAACCGGAACCCCTTGTGATCTCACTAGCCCGGATGTTTTTTTTTGTAGTCCCCAAATTCGTTCGCTGTAGGCTTTGCTAAGCTAACTCTGTAAAAGCCAATGTCTCCCTTTGCATTGAACTTTGAGCGTATTACATTCAGAGATGTTGTTTATGTTCACACAGCTACATTACACATCAACTAAAGTTTAAAATATGATATCGTAGTGGACCACCCCTTTAAGGAGGTGGTCTGGGATGCATTCCAGAAACTGGACAGGACTAAATGCATCTGGTTGCATCAGGATTCAATCCTTCCAAAATCAAAACTATAAACATTTGAAAGAGCCTCAGACATAACAGCAAATTCAATAACCAACGGAAACACCACATATAACAACAGTTTGTGATGTTTGTTTCTTCTTATCTTTGCATTTCTTTTTATTTCATTTTTGATTACCATAAAATGATCAAATTCAAATGTTGATGGAATAATTGTCCTGATCTGTACAAAAGGGGGCTGGAGTAGCAGTAACCAAATAATGAATTTCCCCTAAAACTATTCTATAATAACACTTGAAATATGCCAAAACTCCCACTTCAATAGAGCAGCAGCAAATCTAGGCTCAATGTCAGTCAATAGACTCTCTGTTGTAGAATGTAAAGATAAATTAACATCAACAGACTCCTACCTCATACTGACTTTCAGAAAGTACTTCAACTGCTGATGACTATTCACTGCTGATGACTATTCTCTTATTACAGTGATGATGACTTCAGGTTTAAAATGCAAATGTGTGTGGGTGGAATGTTTAAGACAGGGCTATTCATTTAGTTTGTCATAGGGGGACCGTTCATGAAAAGCATCCTAAATGAGGGACCGGAGAGATATGACTTGCAATATGTGTGATGACACAACAGCAATATAAGAGCCCATATGTTGTATTTTTGCTCCTTAAGACACTCACTTTGGCTTTTTTTTTACATTAAAACTTTAATATTGTATTTTGAAACTACATAACATCAGTGCATTGTACATGGGGATTTTTTTTTTTTTACAAACATATTCAAATGTTGTATTTCAAACTGTTGTATTAAACTACAACAGCCATCTTAGCCATCTTCACTAATTATGCCGAGTTTTCGTTTTAAAACGTTTTGCTATTAAAAGTTTTGCTACGGTTACGCCTTCCGTCGGACTTTTCGAGCCCTGAAAACTGAGCTTTTTGAAAACCCTGGAGAGGCCGTTTTGGTTTTAAAACGCTGCTGCTCTGTGTCAGTGTGGATGAGGGAAAACGGAGACATCGGAAAAGAAGGCGTGGCTGCAGACATTCACCCATCTGATTGGGGCTTTTTCCTCAATATTAAGTGCACAAAGTTCAGACCCTTTCCTAAAGTTTAGACTTTGCAAGTTTGATATGGAAAACAAACTCCAGAGGACACGTCGGGTAAATCTTCGAAGGGAACAGTGTAGGCCACTTTATAACATCATTCACATCACCCTGGCTACGTTGTTTTACTATCTTAACAATAAAATGAAAACATGATATAAGGAACTGTCTATTTTCATTTTGATATTAGCTTAACATACACTAAAAATGTTGAGGCGTCGTATTTATATGACTGTCATCTTCACTGTATGCATATTTATAACAAAACGGCGCCTATAACATAACTGCCTCCTTTCATTTTCTTCGAAAAATACGAAACATACCCTGTCTCTTTTGCTGAATATCAGTTTTAATAATCAATAATGGCCAATATAAAAGTACAGGCAAGCAATCAATCAAATGTGCAGGATCAGTGTATGCGGTTACATAAATTAATATATTAACTTATCTTTGGTCTCAGCCAAAACACGCTACCTTAGAACAAGTAATAGATTCAAAAAACCAAAGAGTCGTTAGATATAGACAACATTAATTAAATATCACCTTTAACAACTATAGTGAGATGAAATCCTGCGGAAGATCCTTGGTGAACTGTCTGACCTGCGCTGCTCTCATCTGGGGAGGTGCCCGCAGAGCACCCGCTGACTGCCTGGAGCTCAGACGTGCGCATACGCTGCAGCGCATGCCAGAGTGTGTGTGTGGTCACGTGATGTGCGTTTTCAGCGATGTAGTGTGGACAGAGATCTGTTCAGAAATGCTAGATGAAACGCCAGTGTGGACGTGGATCGTTTTCATTCTAAAACGCCGTTTTAAAACTAAAACGTATTAGCGTAAACGGGACCTTAGTCTGCCTCCTAAAGATTGAAATGACACAACCAGCTCCTTTGCTTTTAATGCAAACTCTCCGTCAACATTTACACAGAAGGGGTCCTTAACAAATTTCCTCACTTCATCAGGGATTGTAAAATGATCAAACGTATTGGCAGAGTTGGTTTTCAGTGCATCATCACTGCTGTGATTTGATGACCTAATGTGCGCAAAGTAGAGAAGTTGCTGTCAGTCATCGCGTCTCACCCTTTTTAGAGTCTTTGGTCTCACCACCTGAAAGGCTGCTCGCGCCACTCGCTTATGTCATGTAACTCACGCCCTGTGCAGCCTTCAACTGCAGCTCATGCTTTATTGGACGCACGTCACTTCATAACTTCCAAGTACCATATACATTTGTTTTAAAGTTACATCCTACAAACATACAACTGACAGCGTCATTGTGCCTGAGATGTGTTTTAATGTGTTTTCCTTTCCAAAGTCAAGTCATTACAAAGATGACATCTGAAAATTGCAGGGTTCCTTTTCCTTCGGCTTAGTCTCTGATTTATCAGAGGTTGCCACAGCGGAATGAACCGCCAACTATTCTGGCATATGTTTTGCGCAGCGGATGCCCTTCCAGCTACAACCCAGTGCTGGGAAACACCCATACACACTCTCATTCACACACACTCATACACTACGATCAATTTAGTTGGACTGTGGGGAAAACCGGAGCACCCGGAGGAAACCCACGCCAACACGGAGAGAACATGCAAACTCCACACAGAAATGCAAACTAACCATTGAGCCACCGTGCCGCCCCACAAGGAACATATAAAGACAAACTAATCAAGAACTAAACCGGTGTGACCAATTAATCAATCAGATAATAAGGGGGTGGGGAAACCATGAAAGAAGAGTACATGGCACACAAACAATAACCCTAGCCACGTCCTTACTGACAACACAACAGAGCAAGACAAAACTGGAGCAGTGTCACAGCTCTACCACAAACACAAAAAAATTTAGAACCACGACACTGGGAAAACAGCAGCTCTTCTGCTAAGTTGCGTTTGTTTATAGCTCACTCATTACTGGATAAACATGGCGGCCGTGATGACATAAAGGACCAAAGCAGCCAATGAGGCGTCTAGCTGCTGCTTTTTCCCCCTCAGTATTTAGAATTTATATTAGTTTATCATGGTTTGTTGTTATATTTTTGGACATTTTGGAATTGTATTACAGTTTTTCTCGGTCGCTTTGGTACATTTCTCAGATCAGAATTGAAATTTGCAAAACAGTAAGTGCCTTTCTCAAAACAGCGCGTACAAATAGCAAAACAGCATGGATTACCTGCAAAAGCCAGTCTCTTGCTCAAAATCCTTAGTCTATTTCTCAAAACTAAATTACTGTGTCAATGAATGTGTCAGTGCCGTCAGAATGACTAGTCCTTGTGTATGGATAAGACAGTCAAATTACTTAGTTATGTTGTCAATATAACAGTGCACTCTGAAGGGTATTCTGATGTAAACTATGGCTCATTTTTTATTTATTTTTGCTGTTTGTAATGTAATTTGTTGCCAGATCATGTCATTGTGATACAGAAAGGAAAAGACATCACAAAGAAAAAAACAAAAGTAGAAATGTGAACATAGGACAATCTCCTTTCAGATGCACCTTCATTAGACAAAACCAAGATTCACTGGCGAGACATTTACCAATTCTAGACAGATTTAGAACAAAATATTTAAAAAAAATATGTAGAAAAATGCATTATGACTAAATATTAAGACAACTTGTTCAGCCATTTTGCATGTAAAGACTTATGCCGTGAACAAATGATTAAATGTTGTGGGGGGGTGAGACTATTTAGACAGACAGAGACCAAAATGATACATTTTGATCAACATGACATAAGCAATTGATAATGTAGGAAACATCAGAGAATTAAGCAAACATGTGATAATTTTTTTTTAGCTGTAACAAAAATAATTAATACTTAAAATAACTTGCAGCCGGCTCGCTGTGATTTCACTATGATATAGCTATATTGCCTCACATCCTCACAATAGGTCTCAAAGTATCTTTTTGGCAGTTAAGTTAAACAATGGCGTGAGACAAAAAAAAGTAACATTTTTACATTAACACAAATAAGCAATATAACAAGAGCATTTGTAAAGAACTTTTTTAAAGCTGTAAAATTGTAACACAGAAGAAAACAATGGTATTTATTAAAATACTAATTACAAAAAAAGATGTACTGAGCATCAGTGATTGTTCCACTCACTGTTCGAACTAATACCGTGGTCTTTGGGGGAGGGGGGGGGGGGTCGCTTTGATCTTGAGAGTCCCTTGCCACAATGATGTAGGCTATAAGGCTACAGGCTAAATATTAAACAGCAATGTACAAACAAAAAATCTATAAATATAAAACAAATATTTATATAATTGTCACTAATATTAAAAGTAGGCTAAATGAACAAAACACCACGATAGTTTCGGTTTACTTTCTCACTAAAAAGCGCTTGTTTTCCCATCAGTAACTTTCTTTGACCCTTGAAAATTTCTTTTGAGGGATTTATTTTTACATGCAAACAGCAGCAGCCTAAACAACAGAACATCGCTGTCTAATTTTACCTGCAGTGCTTCTGTGAGAGGAATACATTCATTTATATAAAATCAACAAACACGAATATGTTTCACTTAACAGCAAAATAAATATCCTCGTCATGTAGCCTATCATTTTTCTATGCACTCTATAAGTTCAAGATGATGGCACTAAGGACAGCATATGCTTTTTTATTTTACATAGGCCTAGAGAATGTCATGGGATCTCACATTTCACTCTGGTAAAACATAATCGCAAGTTCGAAAATGAAAGAAACACCACTGAGAGGGTTTCCGTTTTGTCAAGTTTACCTGCTTTCAGCTTAATTGTCCAACATGTTTACAGCAATGTCACGGTGTTTAAAAAAAGGACATTGTATAAGGCATGGGCTGGTATAAGATTCTGACGGTATGATAACCTTGGATAAAAATATCACGGTTTTACGGTATTGTGATTACTGCTCTACAATATCTTCTTTTTAAATGTCTGGGTAAAAAACAACAACTTGTTTACCCTTTGAACACAATATATTTTATTTTGAGAAACATTTAAAATATTTTGGAGCAGTAAACATGTCAGGCTAAATAATTCAAATGAATCATTGACTTCAGCTGTCTTCATTTGTTTCAAAAACACAGATTTCTTTACAATTTAAAATGACGTCTTTGGATATCTTTTCTGCTGGAGATATTGTTGTCTTAAAAAACAAAAACAATAGCTTTTCCAAACGGTTATCGTCCCATGCCTGCATTGTATTGGCCTACTGTATGAAGCAAATAAAACGAAACACAACGTCACATCATTTGTTTCGGAAAATAAGCAGTGTCTCAACGTCCATATGAAGCATCTGGCTGTCAGTCTTTGACATGACTGGACTTAGCTCCTCAGCCCCCACACACCTTGATGCTCATGACAAGAATAGCATGTGTAATTGTCTTTTTTTTAAAGTGAGGTGTAAATCGCCGTCATGCATGAATGAATGATATTTTTGCACATTTACACATAATAATCCATGATCACATTACACATTTTCAGGGGAGCCCATGCCTTATTTAGGGGAGCTGAGTTCCCACTAGCTTCCCCGTAGTTCGCACCCTGGTTCCACTCCCAGAAAATATTTGAAACAGCTACAGTCAGTTGACAACACTGTTGCAATATCAGTCAATTTAAAACACTGCATCTTCACTAATTATGCCGAGCTTATTTGCTTTAGCACCCCATTTAAAGGAACTATAACCACTGTCTAGGAGAGCTTCTGTCCAGCTACAAATGTGCATCTTCTTCATTCAATCACTACATCAGTCTTGTTCAAGCTCATGCACCAGTGTTCATGTCCCAGTAGTAGCTTGTTTGAAGGGAACAGTGCAAAAATTAAATCGTCAACATGCAAAAGGAACTCCAAGTGCATTTTTGTTTTTGTCTCCAAGTTACTTGTGCCAAGAATAAGTTCTCCATATATACGTGGGAGACACCACTACTGCAGAATTCCAAAAGCTCAAAAGTTCAGTCTGTTGAGCTAAGCATGCGCAGTGACTTCTTCTTATGAGGTTTTATTGGTGGGTATGCGAACCAGCCTATAAGTGCATACCGCCACCTACTGTGATGGAGGCGCACCAGAGAGAGTCGTTCATATGAAGAGCTTAAATCTCATTGAATCAACAAGTTCTCATCTAATTCATGTGGTTATTTCTTCATTTAGTTTTCAACAACTAGAATGAATCATTTAACAGAAGTAAACTCGTTCCATTCATTTCCATAAGACATATTTGTATTTTGTTGTGGGCTTCAAGTGGCTTGTTGACTTTTTTTGAGTATAAGGTCGCAAGCTCCGTCATTACAAGCATAGTTCGTTGATTTGAACCTGAGACTGATTCTTGAAAGACCCCAGTCACAGACAAGTCTCCGCACTGATCCCGTGGGCCAGACTGAACACCCGCCGGTGACCTACTCAGACCTGCAGCTTGTCT
>CAIGQV010019087.1:2671128-2716298 GCA_903798115.1 Danio jaintianensis
AGCAAAGCTTTTAACCAATCCGATTCGAGAACCAGAAATAACTGCTGTATAAATGTATATAGGGTGACCCTGGAGCACAAAAGGGTCATTACAAAGGGTCATTTTGTAAGCACAAAATAATTCTCTTGCATTGCACAGCTACATTTTTGGCAAAAAAAAACAAAAATAAATAGTATGGGTTCAAATTATTGAGGTTTCCTTAATGTCAAAAGTCATTAGCATTATTACATAACGATTGTGTTCCATGAGGACATTTTGTACATGTCCTACAGTAAATATATCACAACATCATTTTTGATTATTAATGTGCATTTCAACCTAATTTGGACAAATTTTCAAGGCGGTTTTCTCAATATTTATTCTCAATTATTATGTTTGTTTTTTTTGCTCAGATTCCAGATTTTCTTAGCTAAATAAATTAATTGAATAAAAATTAAAAAAATTAAATACATTTTTTCAGTTGATGTATAAATCTCAGTTTCCAAAAATTAAGCCCTTATCACTGATTTTGGGTTTTTCCTGGTTACTGGAAACGGATTACTGTCCTAATACTGATTGTGTTTGCGTGACATTCATGTATGGCTGTAATTAAACCTGACAGTAGTTTGCAACATACTGTGCTGTATCGTTTGATATGACAGTATAAATCACACACGGCGGTTCATTCCGCTGTGGCGACCCCTGATGAATAAAGGGACTAAGCCGAAGGTAAAGGAATGAATGAATAATCACACTCAGCTTTAATATTACACACAGAGCTGTGTTTAGAGTTCAGATGGCACTGATGCTGAATGCTGCTGGTCAGTTCAGGTGTTTGTCCAGTAGAGGTCAGTCTGTCGTGTTCATCAGAGGAGAGTTGATTGTCTTGTCTTGCGTGTGTGACTTGGAAGATAAGGCAAGAAACTGAAATAATGAAGAGCATAAAATCAGACATACACATATACTCAGTACACAAAGAAATGTTTTTAACAGTTTTAAAAATGTATTTAATACGCAAAATATTAGTAATTACAGTTACATTTTAAATTGGAGGAAATCAGATTACAACAACGTCTAATGAGTATTTTAGATTAGAACATTTTAGATGGAAAAGTGAAATGATTACTTTCATATTAATGCCACTGATTACACATGATTAGAAACTATAATTGGCAATTCATGTAGATGGCACTTGGTGATTCTCTGGTTCATATTCACAAAATGAAGAGAAATACTATTAACTTATAAATGTTGAACAGCATTTCAGTATTTAGATTGGTTTCAATGGATTAAACATCTACATTTTTTAGAACAAAAAGGAAATCAAAGTTCATTGTATTTGAATGAGTACTGTCTTGAAGCAATTTTACATAAAAGATGTTTTATATACTCCACAAGACAGAATAACATTGTATATTAAAATAAGACCCTCTTGAATCTTAGCCTGGATGATCCACGAGTGTTTAATGATGTGTTCAAGTTGTTTGTGAATCTCTGAGCAAAGTTTCTTTCCTGTTTTTCAGAAAAATTCTCCTGGACGTTCTTTAGTTTTCAGTATTGACTGTATGATTCGAGAATTCATCTTTTCACACCAAAAACAACTGCGCAGCTATTACAAAAGGTAAGAACATTTACTGATGTACTCACTGACGTTACCTTCTCCAAATATTGTGGAAAACTGATGTTGTTGAAAATAAGAGAAAAATTACAGGCCCCATATGTTTGATGGATGTCGTTTTACATTAGAGGACACTTTGGGCTCTATTTTAACGATCTAGGCGCAAAGTCTAAAGCACATGGCGCAAAAGCATTAAGGCCGTGTCTGAATCCACTTTTGATATTTTAAGGATGGAAAAAAACGCTCTGTCTCCCGGCGCCTGGTCTAACAGGGTCTAAATTGTGCATTTGCTATATGGCAGACTTTGTAAGTGGAAAAACTGAACGCTAGCGAGAAAACAGTTAAACAGACCATCTGCAGCGCGAGGATAAAGAATGAGCCTCCTCCATTCAGCCTTTTCTTTACTTTCTTTTTACTTTACTTTTGTGAAGTAAGGAAACGGTGTTGTACGCACTCCACTGAAGACATCCATCAGCCTACATATTTAATTTCGTTTGTTAAGCGCAAAGATTTGTTTCAAAACTATTTCTAAATTCAGTTCTAATTTCCAGCAAACTAATAAATGAACAACAATAACTCTTAAAGGGAATGGGAGATGAGACTCTAAATGGTTTAATGCACGTTATGCTCAAAACACACCCATAACTCATTAACTAACGCGCTCTGCATTGGACTTTAGAGCAGCTTTTAGTTGGTCAGTGGCGTGGTCTATTTCAGTCACCTCCTTTATAGACCAGCACACCCATGAGTCCACAAAGTGGCGGAAGTGGATTTGCTACTTAAACAGCGTGGTGCAAAACGTGAAAATTACTGTTGCACTGGTCTGTAAATGGCAACAAATCGCGCCATACACGTCTTGCGCCTTATTGCGCCGAGCGTATGATAGGGCCCTATGTGTGTTACATACCTTAAAAATATTCCAATTAAGTAACTAAATTTGAGGACGTTTTACAGTTTATGTATTTTTTTTAATGTATTGAAAAATATATTTCACAGTAACCTTCAACCATGGTTTTATTAAATACCTTATTGTTATTAGCTAATTAAATTACTAATCGACTTATATTAATACTTTTAACAACAACATAATATATAATAATACTAAAGTAAAATCAACAGATAATGTTCCAGCAGAAAAATACCAGTGCGCTTTCTGTTAAAATGAATCTTGAGTAACGAATGGTCTTGATTGATCAATTGATTGCAAATTTCAAAAGACAAAAAAAAAAAAGTGAGAGCTCAAAATCATTAGTTTACAGTATAAAAACATCCCATATGTTTCAGAACTCCAAATGTATTTTGATGACACAAAAAAGGGACAAGCAAATAGGCTATTCATTCTAAATTATTCATTTCATTCATTTTCATCCGCTTTTCCGGGGCCGGGTCGCGGGGGCAGCAGTCTTAGGAGAGAACCCCAGACTTCCCTCTCCCCAGACACTTCCTCCAGCTCCTCCGGGGGGATCCCGAGGCGTTCCCAGGCCAGCCGAGAGACATAGTCCCTCCAGCGTGTTCTGGGTCTTCCCCGAGGCCTCCTCCCAGTGGGACATGCCTGGAACACCTCCCTAGGTAGGCGTCCAGGAGGCATCCGAAACAGATGCCCAAGCCACCTCAGCTGACTTCTCTCGATGTGGAGGAGCAGCGGCTCTACTCTTATCTAATATTATCTAAATTATAATATTTTTAAAATGTTTCATGACAACCTCAGAGTAATGCAAAAATAAAAAGGCATTTCATGACACATTTCATATATTTACTAAAATGAAAGTTTATCCCTTACTTTAGTTTCAGCAGTTTACAGTGTGGATCCTCTAGTAGATCATAGAGCAGCTTCAAGCATGAATCTCCTAGTTTATTAGAGCTCAGATTCAGTTCTTTTAGATGCGAGGGGTTCGACCTCAGAGCTGAAGTCAGAGCAGCACAACCTTCCTCTTCAATACCGCAATCAGACAGCCTGCGGAGAAAAACGACCTCCCAATTACAAATCCACACACACATAAATGCAAGATTGAGCTTACAAACGTCTAAAAGGAGCATTAAAAGTTAGGGTTTGAAGTGATACCGTGTGATACGATTAACAAAGGCAATACAAGTTTTATGAGTTTACAAAACAAAGTTGCAGCCCACATTTTTGCGAAACGTAAAATACCTTGCTCTGTTGCACATTTCAGAGGACAAATTCACTAGAGGGCACTGTCTACATTTTTGCAAATCTAAAATACGTTACTTAGGGCAGTGGTTCCCAAACTTTTCAGCCTGCGACCCCTAAAATAACAATGCCAGTGACTCACGACCCCTAATATCCTCTGAGGTGGTTATAAATATACAAACCTTGCACGCAACGGTGCACACACACCAATAGGCCCAAGTCTATTCTTTGATTAATTTTGGAGAACGCCACTCGGAGATCATCCTCCATGTTCAGTTGTGGCCAGTATTCAGTATTTATTTTTAATCTACGTGAGTGCCGCAAAGGTGTCAAAGTTTAACCTGGTGCCATGAAATCAATCTGCTGCATCTGACCCTATTGCTGTGTCTTTAATCTAACGTAATGACCCCAGGGGTTAGCATGTTGTTTTTTAATGTAACTATTAACTATTTTAATCTTCTGTAGGTTATGGATAAAATATGGTAATTCTAATAGTTTTATCAAATTAATTTGATTTTAGGAAATCACCAAGCGACCCCTCTCATTATCCCGCGACCCCTCGATTATCCCGGAAACCCCCCTCATTATCCCGCGATCCCCCAAAACCACTGACTTAGGGTATATTTCGCTGTGTTATACATGCTCTTCTTATATATATATATCCAGGAGAAGGCAAGCTTATCGTACAGATCACACCTAGACAAGTGGTTCCCAAAGTAGGGATCGGGACTAGTACGACAATGAGGGGTGGTTTATTTTATATTTTATCCATAACTTACAAAAGATTTAAAAAAATAATCGTTACTATTACATTAAGAAAACAACATGCAAATAACAAGCTTGTTGTTGAAATTATACCGTGGTTGTATTTCCATTTTTTGTGTTGTCAATATGCGTATATTTATATAGGCCTAATGGTTTGTGTGCGCTGCGTGCATTGTGTGTAGTGATGTTTTTGTGGGTGTTCCGGGTCTATTAGACGTAAATGAATTAAAACAGCGGCCAGTAACACTCCTACTCTTTCGAAGTCCATCATTTGTGCTGTGGCGTGAGTCATGTGAATAACGGCTGTATTCACAATTCTTACAAATAATGTAAATTGCATGTAAACGGGATTGAAAAGCTTTGCTCCTGACATGTAAACATTATAATGTAAGACCTTACTCTGATTCGTGGAAATAATCTCATTATTTGTGTGCATGTAAACATTGTCAATAAAAGCAGTTAAATCTTCTGTTTATAAACAGAACACAATTTCCTTGCTTTCTTCTTTATGCGTGTTTTCTGCACAGGAGCGCCCTCTTGCCTTCAGAGGAGATTTACTACTGATCACACAACTGTGCTTCCCTGACAAGATGTGCATGACAATCGCAGCTTTTGCTTAATGCCGATTTATCACCCAGCCAAATTTTATAGTTAACTTTTCATATCTAAAGTGTTATAAACGCTTTTCAAATTTTTCATTCTGTACAGAGGTGTTACCAGTTGTGTTCCCGTGTGGTCTTAATAGAAGGAAAATACAGTACAAACATTTAAAAAAACATAACTTACTGTAGTTTGTGCAGTTTACATTGTGGATCCCCCAGCAGATCAGAGATCAGCTGTACTCCTGTATTCCCTGGTTTATTGGAGCTCAGGTTCAGTTCTCTCATGTGTGAGGGATTTAATCTCAGAGCTGAAGCCAGGAAAGCAAAACCTTCCTCTCCAATACTGCATCTACACAGCCTGCAGAAATAAAGTAAAAGTGTACATTTTAATTCATATTTAACAGGTAAACTTCTTGTGGAGTTTAGATACAATCCTAATCAAATGCTTTTCAACAAGCTTATCAAGGCCCACACTTTAATGTGCTGAATGTCTTGAAATGACCATTTACCATTGGAATTCTGAGTAGCTGGTTTATGTATAAGTGGATACAGTCAAGTCCCCCTCTGAACCACAATACACTGGCCAACAACTCCTCAATTAATTTACAAAAATATATATTATGACTGCATAGTTGGACCCTTCATTGCCTTAGAACTTTTAAGGCCCAGCTATACTTCAAACAATGCTCTGTTTTGTGCTTCGTTTGAGGGCCAAATGAAGTTACAGTACACTGATATTGAATCTTCTGATTTCTAAATGTGTCTTGCTCCTTGAATGAACCCCTTGTTTATTATCATTATCATAACCCTAGTATATACCATTATCACATTAATTGTCACTCACCACGGAGGGATTCGCTCCTGCAAATATGCCTGATAATCTAATATTAATCCATATAGTTTGCAAACATTTTTTTAGCTTCTTCGCGTTCCTTCTTGACTTGAATTTTTTTACTTGGGGGTACATCACTTCCAACCCAGGCTCATTCTGAAAACGTACCGATATATACATTTCTGGAGAGCGCCAGTCGTAGTCCCAGGAGCTAAGTTTTTTTGCAGTTTTTGTTTTCGCAAATCCACCAGAGGCCGCTGTGTACACTTTTTCAGATCTCAAATTTCTCACACGGGTGCCATTTGCGCCTGCTGTTCTCATGTAAATCCACCAGAGGCCGCTGTCGACTGACTGACTGACCGATCGACTGACCCACCCTCCTCCTTCCCTAAACCCAACCAATATAACACTCACTGTAGTTTCTTGAGGTTAAAGTGTGGATCCTTCAGCAGATCAGAGAGGAACATAACTCCTGAGACTCCAGGATTGTTCCAGCTCAAATCCAGTTCTCTCAGGTGTGAAGGGTTTGATCTCAGAGCTGAAGCCAGTGCTGCAAATCCTTCTTCTCCAATACCGCAGTTATACAGCCTGAAGAGATAAAGGAAACTCCTCATTTTAACACACAAATTCAAGAGGTGACATCAGGTAATGACTTGGACTGAATAATGCAATGCATTGTCCACTATATTCCCAGTACTGAGTTGCAGCTGGAAGGGCATCCTCTGTGTAAAGCATATGCCGGAATAGTTATCGGTTCATTCAGCTGTGGTGACCCCTGATAAATAAGGGACTTAAGGCATATTTTTACTTCTGAGTCAAGTGCATGCGTCAGAAAAAACAAAACACCCATGAAGAAACTCGACAAATGAACATAAAAACCTACTGCCAGCTAGCGTTTCAGAAGTGTTATTGCAGAGCAACACAAACAGCATGCAGAAATATAAATGCAGGGCTACGTGCAAGGCAGGTGCCATGGGTCATGCCGATCACTCGACGCAGAAGTATAAATCAGCCTTAAGACGAAGGAAAATGAATGAATGGTCCACTATAAACAAGAAAGAAAGATAAGCCGTAGAGGACAGAAATGAACACAGCAAAGTATATTTTGCATGTCTCCTTTGTTTGACACGTCAATTTCAAGTCTTTGAGCTGATGAGGTCAATTGTGGTGCTTTTCCACTGTATTGTACAGCTTGGTTTGGTTTGGTATGGCTCAATTTTGGGGGGGTTTCCACTGTGTGTGGTATTTTGTTCTTTTTCAGTACCACCTCAGTTCCACCAAGTTCCACCATACTAATGCTAAAATGTAACATCTAAACCTTCAGCATCATTGATTGGCCAGAGAGAATCATGACTGAACTTGCAAGACAAGATACCAGACCTGCTAGAATTTCCACTTAAATTATGTTAAATTCCCGTTCCAGTTAAATTATGGCTCTTTTCCACTGCATTGTACAGCTTGGTTTGGTATGGCTCACTTTTGGGGGGTTTCCACCGTGTACGGTGTTTTGTTCTTTTTCAGTATCACCTCAGTTCCACCAAGTTCCACCATACTAATGCTAAAATGTGACATCTAAACGCTGAGCATCATTGATTGGCCAGAGAGAATAATGACTGAACTTGCAACACAAGATACCAGACCCATTAAAATTAAATAATTAAGCCCAGTCACTGATAGATCAGCAGAGGAAGTTTCTTTCGTGGTAGCTGTGGAGTGGATCGAGCGAGGGTTTGATTGGGGGACGATGAATTATTTGTTTTCCATTTTATGCTTAATTGTTGCGCATTTGTATGTTTAAGATGATGTCATGGCAATAGGAACTATAATGAAATGTCTCTAACTCCACACACTTTAAAGCATTACTAAACTGCATTGGTAAATGCTGATTTATACTTCTGTGTCAAGCGCATGCGTATGGTTCGGTGCAGCCTTCGCATGGTCGCATAGCCCTCGCCAAGGCTGACGCGCACCTCTCAAAAAATGCAACTACACATCATAAGACGCGTAGTGCAAGCTCTGTGATTGGTCGGCTTGGTAGCTCTGACGAGTGTAGGCGGTGGTGAGAGCCGTGAGCCCGATGGAGCAAGTGTTTACAAGTGTGGAGTCCCGTGAAGTAGCTCTAGATGGAAACTTTTCTTTTGTGTTTACCTTATGATTAAAGTTGTTGCACGTCCGCCGGTTCCCGCCTCTGAATAAGCAAGTTTGAGCTACTTGTACATTAAGGTAGCGTTCAGAAAAAAACAAAACACCCACGAAGAAACTCGACGCAGAAGTATAAACCAGCCTTAAGTAGTACCGAGTCATGCCGAGGCAAGTCATACCATGTAGTGAAACAAAACCATTACAGAGAAAAAACTTAATCTAATGTTTTTCTCAGACTGCAAGTCATTACTACAGTCATTTATAATTGGATTTATTCCACTCATAGGTGGTAACTACTTATTCCATTGAAGATATACTTACTCTAATGTCTTGAGTTTACAGGTATAGTTTTTCAGTCCAGCAGAGAGCAGCTTCAGCCCTGAATCCTGCAGGTTATTATGACTCAAGTTCAGCACTCTCAAACCTCTGAGAGCATCAGCCAGGGCTGAACAGATTTTCCATGTGAGAAAACAGCCACTCAGACTGTGAGAAAGCAAAAAATATTTGCGTTAAATTGGATTGGATTGTTACATTTTACTATAAAAACAATTGCAAATTGTGGCCTAATGGTTATACAGTCAGACTCTGTAACTCAAAAGGATCAGCTTGAATCAAACACAGCTGAACAAGCTAATCAAGGTGTAATGGCTACTGGAAAGTAGGGGTGTAATGGTACACAAAGTTCATGGTTTGGTATGTATCTTGATTTCAGTTCAATTTCGCTACAGTTAGGTAGAAATTATTCAAAACTTAAAATTTATTGGTGTTTTTTATAGTATTAATATTTATGAACATCAACAGTTTAAATATTTTAGAATATAATCATTGCTTATAATATAATCATCAACAGATTTCAGTTATAATGTGTAGAGTAAGCAGTAGTTTTAGGCTCGGCTCACTGTATGTTTAATCAAAGTCCCTTTCAAGGAAAGTCTGTTCACTTCAATGACTCTGGGCATCCAAGACCAAAGTCCTGTCTTAAAAATGACACAGAACCTGCAGTAAAGACCACACGATGACACTGGAAGGACATAATGGGATCCCCTGTGATGAATTCTCCTGTCATAATCCATGCAGGCACATAGTAGTTGTCAAATGACAGTACTTGCCATAACAACCAAGCAGATTTGAACAGATCCCTTCCTCTAAAAACCTTGAGGCTATAAAAACTGACAATTACTTGAAGTATTGGAAGTACTTTGCTGTGGCAGCCATACTGGGACTTGCACTTTCCCCATTTATAGTAATGCAAATGATCTATCTATAATCTTTGGTTTAATGCCCTCAAATTGCGAGGTGGAAACTGAACAAACTTGTGGTCCACCAACTAATATGTGGGAATATGGGAATTCAGGTCTAAACTATGATTGCTCTGCATGTAAAACAAGGATCATGCTGCGCACCTTACTGAAACAGTTCAGTAGGATTACATGTACCGTTAAATCACTACTGGAAAGTGAAATGCAGGTGAGTTTTAATCAAGGTAGGATCAAAAGTCAGAAGACTAAAAACCTCAAATTATGTCAATACTTACTTGGCCTTTCTGCAAACTTTGACCACTGGCATCAGCCTCAGAAGAGTTTCTTCCGATTGATGGTATTTACTTAATTCAAACTCATTCATCTCCTCTTCTGAGTTCAGTAACACAAAAACCAAAGCTGACCACTCGGCAGGAGAGAGACTAACTTCAGCGAGACGATTGACACGAGATCCTTTCAGGTACATTTGGACTTCCTGCTCTAGAGAATGATCGTTCAGTTCGTTCAAACAGTGAAACAGGTTGATTGATTTCTCTGGAAACTGGTCCTCCCTGATCTTCTCCTTGATGTACTCTACTATTTCCAGACAGCTCTGAGAGGTGTTTACTGTCTGTGTCTGTATACCTTGCAGGAGATTCTGACTGGACTCCAGTGAGAGGCCCAGAAGAAAGCGCAGAAAAAGATCCATGTGTCCGTTCTCACTCTGCAAAGCCCTGTCCACTTCCTTCTTAAGACAATTGGTTATTTCTGACTCGTGTTTCTTGTCTGAAACAAAGGAGAGGAACTTGAATAGAGCAGCAAGAAACTCCTGAATGCTCAGATGCACAAAGCTGTACACCTTCCCCAGACACAGTCCAGACTCCTCTCTGAAGATCTGGGTACAAACTCCCGAGTACACCGATACTTCTCCGACATCAATGCCGCATTGTCTCAGGTCCTCCTCGTAGAAAATGAGGTTCCCGTCTTTCAGTTGTTCAAAAGCCAGTTTGCCCAGTGAAAATATACTCTTTCTGACTTGCTGAAGATCTACCTCACGATTCTCGTCATACTTCTGGCTCTTCAGTTTGGTCTGAACAATCAGGAAGTGTGTGAACATTTGCGTGAGTGTTCTGGGGATCTCTGCACTCTCCGCTTCATTCAACAATCTCTCTAGAACAGTGGCTGAGATCCAGCAGAAGACTGGTATGTGGCACATGATGTGCAGGCTTCTTGAGGATTTGATATATGGGATGATTCTGTTGGCTAGACTCTGATCTTGTATCTTCTTTCTGAAATACTGTTCTTTTTGCAGATCGCTGAATCCACGTACCTCTGTGAGCTGATCAACACACTCTGGAGGAATCTGACTGGCTGCTGCTGGTCGAGAGGTAATCCATATTAGTGCAGAAGGAAGCAGTTTCCCTTGGATGAGGTTGGTCAGCAGCACATCCGCTGAAGCGCAGTGTGTGACATCAGACAAGCTCTGATTGCTTTGGAAATTTAAAGGAAGTCGACATTCATCAAGTCCATCAAAGATAAACATAACTTTGTAATCATAAAGGAATGATGTGCTGAGTTCCTTTATATCTGGGAAAAACTGATGGAGAAGCTCCATTAGACTGATCTCTTCGTCCTTCATTAAATTCAACTCCCTGAAAGGAAGTGGGAATATAAGGTGAACATCCTGGTTTGCCTTTCCCTCAGCCCAGTCCAGAATGAACTTCTGTACAGACACAGTTTTTCCGATGCCGGCGACTCCTCTTGTCAGAACACTTCTGATGGATTTGAAGTGTCCAGGTGAGGCTTTAAAGATGTCATTGCATTGAATTGGTATTTCCTGCATGTCTGGCCTTCTGGACATCTCAATCTGCCTCACCTCATGCTGTTTATTGACCTCTCCACTGTTTCCCTTTGTGATGAACAGCTCTGTGTAGATCTCATTCAGAAGCGTTAGATTCCCCTGATATGCTATTCCTTCGTGTAGACTCTGGAATTTCTCTCCCAGTCTGGATTTGTGCTGTTGCAGGCACACTGGGGCAAGTTCTAATCAAAACAAGAGAAATATTTATTGACACTTACAATGCAAAGTTGAGATTTGAGATTTCTACCAGTCAGACTACTCAATTATTAAAAGGTTACTTGTTAAGCCTACTTGTGTGGGGTATTTGAGAAAAGTTATGTAATTTACTTTATACTCAACTTTCTGGAATAGCTGCTGATACAATGTGTCTTCTGACTATTATATACCATATGTAACCCTGGGGGCGACGCGGTGGCGCAGTGGGTAGCACGTTCGCCTCACAGCAAGAAGGTCGCTGGTTCGAGCCTCGGCTGGGTCAGTTGGCGTTTCTGTGTGGAGTTTGCATGTTCTCCCTGTGTTCGCGTGGGTTTCCTCCGGGTGCTCCGGTTTCCCCCACAAGTCCAAAGACATGCGCTATAGGTGAATTGGGTAGGCTAAAATTGTCCGTAGTGTATGCGTGTGAATGAGTGTGTATGGATGTTTCCCAGAGATGGGTTGCAGCTGGAAGGGCATCCGCTGCGTAGAACATATGCTGGATAAGTTGGCGGTTCATTCCGCTGTGGCAACCCCAGATTAATAAAGGGACTAAGCCGAAAAGAAAATGAATGAATGAATGAATGTAACCCTGGACCACAAGACCAGTCATAAAGGTCACTCACTCATTCACTTTCCTTTGGCTTATTCCTTGTTTATCAGGGGTTGCCACAGCAGAATGAACTGCTAATTACTCTTGCAGTTGTTTTGACATAGTGGATTTCCTTCCAGCTGCAACCCAGCATCGAGAGTACAACTCTCAGTGCTATGAAACAGTCTCCCATTCACCACAGCCAATTTAGTTTATCCAGTTCACCTATACTGCATGTCACCCGGAGGAACCCCACACTGACACGGGGAGAACATGCAAAATCCACACAGAAAGGCCTCCTGGTCCAGCAACCATCTTGCTGTGAGGCAACCATGCTAACTATTCAGCCACCGCGCCGGCCATCATAAGGGCCAAATTTTTTTTATTGAGTTGATTCATACATCATTTACACATATTGCTAAATAAGCTTTCTGTTGATGTATGGTTTGTTAGAACAGTATTTGGCAGAGATACAACTATTTGATTCAAACTATTTGGGTTCAAAAACAATCCAACAACTGAGACAATTGCCTCCAAAATGACCCAAATCAAAAACAAACTAATCAAAATTTAAGCTCTGATATATTTACTGGAGGAATTTTTCTAAATGTCTTCATGGAACATGACCTTTGCTTAATATTTGGCATAAAAGAAAAAAAATCTTATAATTTTAACTCAGTTAATATAATGCATTGTTGCCTATTACTACAAATATACCCATGCAACTGATTTTGTGGTCCAGGGTCACATATTATGTGCTATACTATTATAAGTTGCCATTAGTTATGAGAGAGAGACTCTTACTTGTCTGTCGTGTGTTGGAGAGATCTGCCTGGTTAATTTTTCTTGCAGCAAATGCAAATATGCTCTGACGTTCATCTTCTGTGTTCTTGTTGAGTTTTCTGGTAAAAAATAAAATAAAATTATAATATATATATTCTTCTTTTAGCAGTGGGTAGCACGTTCGCCTCACAGCAAGAAGGTCGCTGGTTCGAGCCTCGGCTGGGTCAGTTGGCGTTTCTGTGTGGAGTTTGCATGTTCTCCCCGTGTTCGCGTGGGTTTCCTCCGGGTGCTCCGGTTTCCCCCACAAGTCCAAAAACATGTGGTATAGGTAAATTGGGTAGGCTAAATTGTCCGTAGTGTATGTGTGTGAATGAGTGTGTGTGGATGTTTCCCAGTGATGGGTTGCAGCTGGAAGGGCATCCGCTGCGTAAAACATATGCTGGATAAGTTGGCGGTTCATTCCGCCGTGGCGACCCCGGATTAATAAAGGGACTAAGCCGAAAAGAAAATGAATGAATGAATATTCTTCTTTTAAGTACATATCATCCATACCATTGATGAATGAACTCTCTGTAGTGTAAACCAACCTGTCACTTTTTCAGGACACTTTAAGTTGTGCCCCTATTTTTTAGTAAGAAAAGTGAACCCTTTTTCAGGGTTTTAAATTATTTTAAACTCAGCAAAGTTAACTGTGCAAAAATACATATAATTTCCATCTCTGCTGCAGTTATTTGTCATTTAAAGCAATAAGCTATGCTTATTTAATTGTACACTTTGCCGTTTGTAGTTGACAGTGAGCATATGCATTTTAGACACAATAATTAAGTGTGGCATGCATGCAATAAAAGTCATGTGATTAAGCTTCACACTAGCTTTACTACTGGCAGAGTTTAAATATAAAGAAAGAGACATTGAAAGATTTTGAAAAAGAACAGTAATCAATTCTCAGAATCTACTCCACCAATTCTAGAATTAGGAATCAAAATGATTAGAATACAATGATCCTATTATGTTTTATTGTTTACATTTTAAAATGGCTGGTCATATTTAAACTATGTTCATGCAACTAACTTGTATGATTTTATGTTTTAGTAATTTCTCAATAGACATAAAAATGTCTTCACGCGTATCCATAGGAAACTTGGGCCTACTTATTTTATTAGAGTTAAAAATTCATTCATTCATTTTCTTTTCGGCTTAGTCCCTTTATTAATCTGGGGTCGCCACAGCGGGATGAACCGCCAGAGTTAAAAATATGAAGACATAATATAGATATATATATATATATATATACACACACACACACACACACACACAAGATATTTTTTTAATCTTGTTGATTAAATTTTGTTAATCACAGCTCTTATTTTAAAAGAACCACATTGGGAGCCAAATTAACCATGATGCTTTCCTCACCTCAGATCAGTAGAGTCTCCAGAACTGAAGTTGATGACATCATCTATCGATTGGTGGCTCTTCATGGACACACAGCTGGGTTCAGGAGATTCTCTATCATTTAGACTAAAACACAGCAGCAGGTAAACACTTATTCACGCACAAACTGTTGACACGGCTAGTTTCATGTAACTCTCTCTCAAAAAATATTTTAAAATACACAACTTTAATAGAACATACAATGAATGCAAGGTAACAAAAATAAGCATGATAAAATAGCTTAAAATGTTTGTTTTCTTGTGTAAAATTATACCCAGATTGGTGTCATAGTGATGTCCATTCATGGATATACAGAAGGAGAAATGCAGAAGACCAGAAGACCTGATATTTGTTTTTAAGTTTATACAAAGACAATTCCACAGTGGGGCTGCACGGTGGCGCAGTGGGTAGCACTTCGCCTCACAGCAGGAAGGTTGCTGGTTCGAGTCCCGGCTGGGCCAGTTGGCATTTCTGTGTGGAGTTTGCATGTTCTCCCTGTGTTCGCGTGGGTTTCCTCTGGGTGCTCCGGTTTCCCCCACAGCCCAAAGACATGCGCTATAGGTAAATTGGGTAGGCTAAATTGTCCGTATCGTATGTGTGTGAATGAGTGTGTATGGATGTTTCCAGGTGATGGGTTGCAGCTGTAAGGGCATCCGCTGCGTAAAACATATGCTGGATAAGTTGGCGATTCATTCCGCTCTGGCGACCCCAGATTAATAAAGGGACTAAGCTGAAAAGAAAACGAATGAATGAATTCCACGGTGACTCAGTGGTTAGCAATGTCGCCTTACAGCAAGAAGGTCGCTGGTTCGAGTCCCGGCTGGATTAGTTGGTGTTTCTGTGTGGAGTTTGCATGTTCTCCCGATGTTGGCGTGGGTTTCCTCCAGGTGCTCTGGTTTTCCCCACAGTCCAAAGACATGCGCTATAGGTGAATTGAATAGACTAAATTGTAGTGTATAAGTGTGCGTGTGAAAATATGAGTGTATGGGTGTTTCCCAGTACTGGGTTGTGGCAGGAAGGGCATCTGCTGCGTAAAACATATGCCGGAATAGTTGGCGGTTCATTCCGCTGTGGCGACCCCTGATATATAAGGGACTAAGCCAAAGGTAAATTAATGAAAGACAATTCCTTCACTGAATCAGAATGAAAGTTGTTTGTTTTAATATTGCTAATCACAGCTGTTATTTTAAAAGAAGCACATTTCAGAGCCAAATAAACCATGATGCTTTCCTCACCTCAAGTCAGAACTGAAGTTGATGACATCATCTATTGACTGGTGACTCTTCATGGACACACAGCTGGGTTCAGGAGATTCTCCAGTATTTAGACTAAAACACAGCAGCAGATGAACACGTATTAATGCACAAACTGTTGACACAGCTAGTTTCAAGTCAAAGGATATTTTGAAATACACATGCATGTTTACAAAAAAATAAAAAATAAAGCAAAACTGACAGCGGGCCATTGAATTATTAGAAAGTTTTTATTTTTTCAATTCACACAAACCCAGTTCTCGTAATTTGTGCACAATTCAAAGAAACAACGTTAGACATTACTGAAACTGCAAGAAATGAAGTAAATTTTTGTGAGGAGTCCTGATTGTATGGTTCCTTGTGTTTTTTTGTTCTGAGAGTAGCTCTTGCTAACATGGCATTAAATTGACATTTCATTTTACGTTAATTGGTCAATATGTCATATTATTAGTGCTAAAAAATACACAAACAACAAGGAATCAAAGCAGCCAACCAACATATTTCCGTTGTGGTCTGCACTATTTGCAGGACATTTCTGTATTTGCATGTGTTGTGAGACTTTTACGTGTGCATGTTTTGTCAAATTGATGAAGATGCTTTCTCAGTTTGTTAGTGTTTTTCTATTTGCATGTGTTTTCTTAACTTGGAGCAAGTTTGAGCTCTCTCAGTCACCATATACACTCACCGGCCACTTTATTAGGTACACCTGTTCAACTGCTCGTTAACTCAAATTTCTAATCAGCCAATCACATGGCAGCAACGCAATGCATTTAGGCATGTAGACATGGTCAAGACGATCTGCTGCAGTTCAAAGCGAGCATCAGAATGGGGAAGAAAGGTGATTTAAGTGATTTTGAATGTGGCATGTTTGTTGGTGCCAGACGGGCTGGTCTGAGCATTTCAGAAACTGCTGATCTACTGGGATTTTCACACACAACCATCTCTAGGGTTTACAGAGAATGGTCTGAAAAAGAGAAAATATCCAGTGAGCGGCAGTTCTGTGGGCGCAAATGCCTTGTTGATGCCAGAGGTCAGAGGAGAATGGCCAAACTAGTTCGAGCTGATAGAAAGGCAACAGTAACTCAAATAACCACTTGTTACAATCGAGGTATGCAGAAGAGCATCTCTGAATGCACAACACGTCCAACCCAGAGGCGACTGGCCCACAGCAGCAGAAGACCACACCGGGTGCAGGATAACACGCCATGTCATAAAGCGCGAATCATCTCAGACTGGTTTCTTGAACATGACAATGAGTTCACTGTATTCAAATGGCCTCCACAGTCACCAGACCTCAATCTAATAGAGCACCTTTGGGATGTGGTGGAACGGGAGATTTGCATCATGGATGTGCAGCCGACAAAACTGCAGCATCTGTGTGATGCTATCATGTCAATTTGGACCAAATTCTCTGAGGAATATTTCCAGTACCTTGTTAAATCTATGCCACGAAGGATTAAAGCAGTTCTGAAGGCAAAAGGGGGTCCAACCCGGTACTAGTACGGTGTACCTAATAAAGTGTCCGGTGAGTGTATATCTCTGCAAGACTTTGGCTGCATTCCACTCCTTTTGAAGAAATGCACTCACAAACTTCCCTTCACTTGTCTCCTCAAGAGAATCTCCAACTCCATTTTAAAGTGCATTCCACTTCATAAAGTGAACAAGGGAAGCCTACATAGACTTAACCTCGATGACTTAATTTTGACAGAGAGAGCGAGTTGGCTTCAAATGTCCACTCCAGCACCTATATGTCCGAAAACAATTGTGATTGTGGCTTCACAACAGTGTAGTTCCCAAGTGCTCAAGGTTTTTATTGCATTCCATTTAAACCCATTCAAATTTTCCGCCAGTAGTGGACACTTGTGTGACGTAATTAATGACATACATCCAAGGGAACGAGATGGAGGGAAGTTAGTGAGTGAAGGACATAAAAAAACGGACTGGAATGCAGCCATAATATCATCTTTGATAGCAAGGATGCCCCCTGGTGGTTTGGGGTGTTATGTTCCTGGATTCACAAGTGTATGTGCTCTATTTTTTTATTTGCTTTCTCATCATTTCTCTCACTGAAACTATGTATTATTAAAAAAAGAAAACAGATATATAGCTCCAGAGCAAGTTATGAGCTTACATACCCTTAAAGTTAGCTTCGGTTACATATCCTTATACTTATCCAGGTATAATGTCACATATCTTGCTTTCTGGAATACCCCCAGGTAGAGTTTAATTAATTTATGACTGCTAATGACTGCACTATAATGATTTGTGTGGCGGAGGCTTGGAGCAAGAGTTCCTGCTGCTGATTTGGGCTTGTGGTTAAACTGTTGTTGACAAAATGTATGAAAAGTTCTTTCATCTTGTTCTGAGAGGATCTGTTTAAGCCAAACATGTGAGTTAACCAATCTTTTGTAAAGCTTAAGACTTAATTTATTTTAGTTTTTTGTAGGAAGCTATAGGGAGGTGGCAGCCATTCTTTTCTACCTTTTTTTTCTGTTTACGGAGATAAAGAGGGTTAGAAATTAGTGTGTTGTTTTGAACTTGTAGATCTGTTATTTGTTTAAGTAGATTTTGTTTCCTGGATGGAATTAATATGTTGGCCTTGACCCTTCTCGGTATTCTGTTTGCTTCCTTGTGTTAAATATTTCATTTAATGTTTGCATATTTACCCAATCCTCCAGCACTTTCTTTATTAGTCCTTCCCAACCCTGAGGAGGAACGTAAAAGGGGAACTTCACAACCTCTGTACTGTTTGTTTAGGGATGGTGGCCTATAAACAGTATAATCTACAATGACCCAGTAGTTTGTGCACTACTGGGGCACATAATCTCTTCTTAAATCAGAACAATCATAAATATGTTACAACCTCTGAATTTTACTCACCTGTTGTCCATTCTTGTGTCCTGCTCTCTGCAGAGACTTTTTCTGGAGGACATCAGCACACTGGAAACCTGTGAACAAAGAACACTTGTTATTTTGTTCTTATTTGTAAACTTTTCGTTATATAAAGTTATTATTTCCACACTTTTGACTCGTTGATAACTTAGCGGTTTCTTTATATTCTGACTGCAGCCAACCTGTCAAAACATCACTGTTCTGTCTTGTTCTGCTTCACAACAACAAGGAACTTTTGGATAGTGTTTGACCAGTAGATCTTTCTTTTTCACATAGCGGCAACATTTTGTACCAATTGTATGTTTTGTCACTTCATTTAGTGAGTGCCTGTTTTTTCTGGAAAAATAGTTTCCAGAACATTTACACTTTCTGTTCCTCTGTGGTGGAGTTGTCAGCCTCCATCCAATCCACTGATGCTATCACAACTTTTAGGAAAAGATGGAAAACACACCTGTTCAGCCATAAACACCTCGTAACCTCATTTACTTTTCCCCCCCCCGAGTTTAATTTATTATTTTATTTATATGTCCAATCTTTTTATATACTTTTCAGTGAGTGTTTCGACCACTGCACAGTGTAGAATCTGCATTGTTGAAGGTCAGCAATGACCTTTTGCAAGTTCTGGACACTGGTTCATATGAAGTGCTTGTTTTGCTGGATTTGAGTGTAACATTTTTATGCAATTGATCATAGTGTATTCTGTTACTCAGTTTGGAAAATGTGGTGGGCATACAGGGGGTTGCCCTGAAGTGGTTGGCTTTGTCACACCTGTTGCAGTGCCCTCATGTGGATACTTGAGGTCACTAGCATTTGTTTTGGTTTTTGCATGTATTCCCTGTATCCCTGCACACGTGATCACTCATTGTTTTCAGCTGTTCCTTGTTTGTTTAATTGAGGCCTGTCTTTATAAGCCAAGTTCTGTTGTGTTTTAGTCACCTTTGTGCTCTTGTTCCTCGTAGTTTGTTTGAGCACCTTTGTTTTGTATCTTCTTGATGTTTTGGATTCCTGATTTATTTCTAGTCTGAACTTCCCGTTTTTGGTATCACTAATTTTTGTATTCTTGCTCGTTTCTTGTCTGCACTGTTTTTTGGATCATCGTTGTTTTGTTTAATAAATTCTTTTTGCTGCACTTGGATCTTTTCTTGTTTTTGTAAAACCCTATCGTGACAGGCTTCCTATCTCAAAGATAGAACTTTCTAAGTGAGCATTGGGAAATTTTCTTCTTTGTTGGCTACAATGTCATGTGGAGTGCCCCAAGGGTCTATTTTATGTCCTCTTCTCTTTTTACTCTATATGCGTACCCTGGGTGCCATTTTTAAGAAATATCTCCTACCACTGTTATGCGGATGTTTTATCTTTCAATAAAAATGGATAGTTGTGGTTCCTTTCATGTTTTCGAAGAGATCAAATGTTCGATGGCTAATCATTTTTTGCAACTAAATAAAAATAAAAGAGAAACTTTTTTCCACCTGAAATGAATTGCTAAATTGAAATGGATTTAAATTCAATAATTTTCCAGCCCACAAAGGTTTGTAGACTGTAATCCATGCTTTTATAACATCACGGCTAGATTACTGTAATTCCCTTTACTGTGGCCTGGCTCAAATGCTCATTTCTAACCTGCAAACTGTCCAAAATGCTCCAGTGAGGTTTCTTTCCCCATTTTTAGCATCTTCAATTAGCTTCCTATAAAGTTCTGAATTGATTTTGAAAATAGCTGTAATTGTGTACAAGCCTTTATTTGGACTTATACCAAAATACATTAGTGACCTTCTGATTCCTTACACATCTCAAAGATCACTTAGGTTTAAAGTGTCAACATGGGACAGTAAGAAGCTGATTTCTAAGGGTGGTCAAACTGCAGACTCTCAAACTTTGGAATAGTTTGCCTGTTACTGTGAGTCTTTCTCTGTTACTGGCCAGTTCTTCTGATGTGTTCTCGTTGGCTTTTTTTTACACTTTCTAAACTTCCGCTTTGTTATTTTCTCATATGTTACAGGCTTCTTTAATTGATTTTATGTATTGCTTTTTTCCTTGGAAAGCACTTTGGTGTAACTCTGCTGCTTTTAAATGTGCTATAGAAAACAATTTTGATATGACTTCTCTAACTTTTTTGACTAGATTGTACAAAAATTTGATGTGTGCTGCAAAAAAACAAGGCTTTTATATGCAAAGTTGATTTGGATAAGAGCTTGTGCTGCATGTAAACGAATAGATCAATGTATTAACCAAGGCATTAATGAATAACTCAATGTTGACAACGTTTTACTGCACTGGTTTCTAGACAGCTTTCTTCCTTATTGCCGGATTGTAAAATGATCAGGTTGTATCTCTGCTTGTTGCTACTATGGGCTTTTCAGGTTTCACAGAAAACAGAATCTTTAACAAAAACTCTGTTATAAATTAAAAAATAAAGTCAAACAACAAAGAAATAAAAGCAAAGAAATTAAATCATTATGATATGAGATTCAAGTCATTTCAACTAAATTACACAAAATCGCATTCTGTTTCCCAAAACTTAGTCATAAAAAGCAGACATTAATCATCTTCTCATGTATGTTTTAATTAAATATGTTTTTTTTTTAATGCTACTTGTTCATTGTGGCCTATATTGGTCTTATTATTATTATTACTATTTCTGTACAAAAGTCTTGGAACTGTATCATTTGCATGACAAATATTTAACGTAAATAATTGAAATAACTCTGACACTTACCGCGTTTTACCCTCTGAAGTGGTTTGTATTCCTCTTATGAGCGAATGTATATTCACCTGTAAACGCGAAAGATGTTTCACCAACCATAAAAAGAGGAGGTGCTGACTGAAGTCATAAATATCAAGCTGTTCTTTCTGATATGATCTTTTGGACAAAACATGATTCAAACATGATAGTTTTGATTTCATGCATACTTTAATGAAAATGTGTACTAGTATCTTCCAAATAAGTAGTAGGGGCATAAAAAAACCTAGTAGGAGCATGTTTGCTACCTTAAATGTTGATGTGGCTTGCCATAAATGCAGCTGCTAGCTCATAAACAGACCGGGTGCCTTTAAATCCTCCGTCGAGCGGAGCAGGTGGGCGTTCCGCTGGAGCTGCTGAGCGCATTCGCTTCACAAATACTGCACAAATATCATCAGCTCGTGCTCGACGCTTTAGTGAAATGCTGCAGCTCAATGACAGTGTAATAACGCTAGATCCTGAAAGTCCGGGCGCGGCGGTCTTACTGTCGGCGGACTGTGACGATGGGCTGGAGGTGTCGGCCCGGGCTGGGTCTTCAGTGGCCTGCTGCTCCTCGCTCCAGACACTCACGCCTTTCCATGTCCACAACCCGACCATGCGAGCTAAAGTCAAAGATTATTTTGTCTTCAGGGTGAGTAAGTGTTTCCGTTTCTGCTTCAGAACGTCCGGAGTTGTATGTAATCTTGTGCGAAATGTGTTTGGTTTGTAGTGTATTGACTATCCTGCTGAAAATAACCGTCACAGAAGTTCTGATGGTTTCCTCAATTATTCATTAAAAATGTAACCATTAAGCCATTTCTTGTGATATATTCCATTAGGATTCATTGTTTTAGCATAACCACCAATTATGTCAAAAGTACATTGAGGTAAAGTTGGTTTTATATTCGCACGTTCGTTCATGTAACGGCCCCTGTAATGTTTACCACGCTAATTTGAATATCGGGTCTGAGATCTCATGTAAGTATGACTTGAAAACAACATTAGCACCATTTGACTGACTGTGAACTGTTTTGGTATGTTGTTGGCTGATTTCCCTATTTAGAATTTGCAAATAATACTTTTCTGAAGCGATATTGTTAAGAAGAAAGACCGAGTGTGCAAATATAAAACCATCTTTACCTCAATAAAAGATATCATTATAGAGAGCCAAAGGACTAATATAATGTTCGCCGTAGACATTACAGCCATTACAAATTAGATTATGGTTTGTATTGTTTTCGACAGGGTTGTATGTCAAAACTTATGAAGCTATCTACATAGATAACGATTATAAAACACAACCCCCCCGCCCTCTTTTAATTGTTTTTATCGTCAATCATTGTAAGAATAAAAACAAGCTTCAGTGTGAATTGTATTGTATATTCAGAACGCGAATATGCTGCCTACAAAGAATACTGTCTACGTAGGGAGCTCACCAGCTTTGTGACACAGCCATTGATTTATGCTCACATAAACAGCAGTCTCATTGTAGCTAGAATGAAGTGCAGATACATTGAGTGAGCATATAACATTGTGCAACTCATCACTAACGATCATTTTAAAGCCTAATTAGCATTATTTAGGTCACTGACTGAATTTTAGTTACAAAAAAGAAGGTAAATACAGTATATTAGGTTATATTTAAGCTGTTGATATATTTGTTGTGCTATTTACGCAATTAAAATTTTGTTCTCATCTCAGCCAGGAACCATCGAGCAGGCGGTCAACGATATCCGCACAGTCGCTTTGCCTTCAGAAGATGGAGAGGTTCTTAGCGTGTGGTTGCTAGCAGAGTGAGTTTATTCCTGGCCTTACTTAGGACATCCACAGATGGAAACACATCAATTTCACATCAAAAGAAGGGCCTTCAGTGGATTTTCATTTCAGCCTTCAGAACATACTAACATGGCTTTTTGATAATACTACATAAGTACCATGGGATCCTTTTAAAGGGATAGTTCAGCCAAAAGATGAAAATACACTCGCTAGTTACCCTCAAGTGGTTCCAAACCTTTGAGTTTCTTTCTTCTGTTGAACACGAGAGAAGACATTTTGAAGAAAGCTGAAAACCTGTAACCATTGACTTCAATAGTCAATACAAGTCAAAAACAAATACTATGGAAGTCAATGGTTACAGGTTTCCAACATTTTTCTAAATATCTTATTTTGTGTTTAACAGAAGAAAGAAACTCATAAAGGTTTAAAACGAGTAAATGGTAAAATTATTCCTTTACTATAGTACTATATATAAGCAAGTACTATAAATGAGTAGTATGTGACTAATAACCTTGTAAATACAATGTACTATGTAATTACAATATCAGATGAATGTATTATCTATCAACGCTACACTATACACCAATGTACCATGATATTACCATCTGATAATGCCACTGTTCCACTACAATATGAGTATTGTAGCAGTACAGTATTTCAGAACGAGAATGACCTCTTGATTAAAAACCCTTATATATTTCTGTTTTTATATTTTACCACAGAGTCGATCACTGGAACAATGAAAAAGAGAGACTGGTACTTATAACTGAGAGGTAAGAATGTAAGTCATCTGTGTTAATGTTGTGTTAGTTCACCCAAAAGTGAAAATTGACGCACTATTTACTCTCCCTCAAGTGGTTACAAACTTCTATGAGTTTCTTTCTTCTGTTGAACACAAGAGAAGATTGTTTGAAGAAAGCTAAAAACCTGTAACCATTGACTTCCATACTAGGAAAAGCTAAATCTATGGAAGTCAATGGTTACAGGTTTTCAGCTTTCTTCAAACTATCTTCTTTTGTGTTCAGCAGAAGAAAGAAACTCATAAAGGCTTGAAACAAGGGTGAGTAAATGATGACAGAATTTGTATTATTGGGTGAACTATCCCTTTAATATATTAGTTGAAGCATTCCGATCCGGGATGAACCGCTTCTGCTGTATTCCAGGTCTTTATTGGTGTGCAAATACGACTTCATAAACCTCCAGTGTCAGCAGGTCATCAGAATTTCCTTGAACGCCGTGGACACCATCTCTATTGGCGAGTTTGAGTTTCCTCCAAAATCCCTCAACAAGTAAGTGTTTCATTCTGAGGTACAATACCAGGGTGTCTGCGGGGTCTTAAAGTCCGCATGAACCAGAAGCTGCGACTGTTTTTTTTTTTTTTTTTTGTATTGTGACGCAGTTCCTAGAGAAACGGAATATTATATGAGAAAACAGTGGGCGTGGCTTGTTTTTTCTACTGCGAGCTGATTGGATGTAGTAAAGTAGGCATTTCATTCAGAAAGATCGGGAAAAGGGTTTGGGGGGAGTTATTACAACCTAACAGACACCTCCTCACCATTTCTGTTGTCAAAACAGACAGTTGGAGGGGCTAAATACAATTCTGTTCCTGTGGCATGGTATTTATGTGTGTATTTCTTGCTGTGTGTGTCTGAAGGAGAGAGGGAACTGGAATCCGTGTTCAATGGGATAAAAGACCGAGAGCTTCATTCATGAATCGCTGGAACCCCTGGTCCACTGACATCCCCTACGCCACCTTTACTAAACACCCCATGGCACAAGCAGATGAAAAGGTGGCTTCTCTCTGCCAGGTAAATCTGCTTCTTGCTAGTGTTGTTAAAAATACAGTTGAAGTCTGAATTATCAGCACTCCTGCAGATTTTTTTCCCCAATTCCTGTTTACGGAAAGAAGATTTTTCTTTAACACATTTGTAAACATAATAGTTTTAATAACTCATTTCTAATAACTGATTGCTTTTATCTTTGCCATGATGACAGTACATCATATTTGACTAGATATTTTTCAAGATACTAGTATTCAGCTTAAAGTGACATTTAATGGCTTAACTTGGTTAATTAGGCGAGATAGAGTAATTAGGCAAGTCATTGTAAAACAGTGGTTTGTTCTGTAGACAATCAAAAACAAATATTGCGTAAGTGGGCTAATATTATTGACCTTAAAATGGTCCTTAAGAAATAAAAAACGGCTTTTATTCTAGCTGAAATAAAACAAATAAGGCTTTCTCCAGAAGAAAAAATATTATAGGAAATACTGTGAAAAATTCCTTGCTCTGTTAAACATCATTTGGGAAATATTTGAAAAAGGAAAAAAAAAAAAGGGCTAATAATGTTGACTTCAACTGTATATTGCAATCATGATTTTTCCAAAGTATTACAGCTCTTTGTAAACGTTTATTAGTACAATTTGTTGAGCCTCCCGGTAGAGCTTGGGCCCGGAAGCTTCGTCTTGTGACGTCAAACTTAACAAGCGGATTGAGACAATACTACTTCCTACAATTACCAAATTACAACATTCTTCAAGGATACATAAAACAAATCATATGGTCATGATGAAAAGTCATGATGGTATCCATAATCAGCAGTGGCGGTTCTTGTTTAAATGGCACCCTGGGCAAACCACCCCATATACAACCATACATAGACATAAAGCCCCCTAATAAAAATATATTTAATTATTTTCAATAAATATAACAATTTATTTATAATAAATAAATAAAACATGATTATTATTATTATACAATTATTATTCTAAATGAATAACAGAAATCAATCCTAAATGTAACTGGAAAACAATGTAAAGACACGAGTGATATGCTAAGATCACTTAAGAAATCTTTTGCATGAATATTATTACAATTCTATAGAATAACACAAAAAAATAAATGTTTTATAGAATTATCTTTTGTCTTAGACCCGACTCATGGCCGAGAATTAATGTTATTATAAAGTCTTACCCCCCTGACGCTTTATCACTCTTTTCTGCTTTAGTCATGCTTAGTCAAAATAAGATCATCATCATCATATTATATAAACTTTAGTTTTGTCGACTTGCAAAACTCGCTGCGTGCCGACACCTCTGCATAGATGGCTGTTCCTCCGGTATCACAGCGCATGAGCGGCACATATTTTTTTCGGTGTGCATGTTAACAATCGGGATTCATACCGGGAGCGGGAGCAGCACGTGTGAGCATGTGTCATTTTGCTTTCAGCGATGTTTCGGTTGCACAAAGAGAGTAACAAACTTGCGCATGCAAAAGACGCTAAATGTGAATGACCCCTAGCGTCTTCATTCTGGGATTACCTCTCTAAATTAATACACTTGCATAAAGTAAATTGTATCTCAAAACTTTTAGTTTTGGGCATTTTTTTTTTTTTTTTTTTTTGCAATGTCTTCCCGTGAACCCCCAGAAAGATGCCGCCCTGGGCGATTGCCTATATAGCCAATGCCTAAATCCGCCACTGATAATCTGTTTCAGCTTTGCTCATGTAGCGGTAGGGGTGGAGCTTTCAGGCTCTGATGGGCCTGGTAGTTTGGTAATTTGGTAGTTTGGTCATTTATTTGGCTAATTTGGCAACCGTCAAACGTCATCTGGGAAACGGTTTGAATTTCCACTTAGTAAACAAACTGTGTGTTCCATTTGGGATGACACTACATACATATACTATTCTGTTGAGTGTGTAAGTGCATAAGTACATAGTGTATAGTGTGCCATTTTTAACACAGCTATAATGATCTTATTACGTTCTTTATTTCAGCTTGAGAATTTCAAGACCCAGCTGATCCAGGCTGTGAAAAAAGCCCATAAGGAATACCCCATCCCGGGAAGAGCCAATGGCGTCCTGATACTGGAGCGGCCCCTCCTGATTGAGACTTACCTGGGCATCATGTCCTTTATCAACAACGAAGCCAAACTGGGCTACGCCATGACAAGGGGAAAAATCGGCTTTTAACTACTCAATTCTTCCACCATCTCAATCATGCTCCAGTTTTGAGTACAACTGCTACACTTGAGTATGTGAGTCCAGTACATACTGCTTGTTGTGTTGTGTTTTTTTTTTTTTTGGGATGTGTATAGTGTGTGAAATGTGCCAGGCAGATCCCAATGCCAATTTCAGTTTACAGACCCTTTCTAATGTGGGCGAATGGTTTGAAGATGGAGTTTGTGTGTGTTATAAGCATGCTCTGTTTATTTTTACCAAAACAAAGTGTGTAGGTTGACTGAATGACTTATGGAAGAACTGTTGAGTTAAGGCTTATTGTTCCCTTGACCCTGTGTTTGCATAAGTGGTACGTTCTTCAATAGACTAAGCATTGGAATGAAGAACGAAGAGTTCCATAATTTGTTAAACTTGATGCATCAATTTAATGCAATATTCATGGAAGGATTCTACCCAAATCAGCTAAAGTATCTGCATTTGTTTGGTTTTAGTCTATTATTTAAGATAGACCTTACTAATTGATGACTTGCTGGTGCACTCACATTTACCATTGTTTGGAAGAATTGTAGTGAGTAAAATGTAGTCATTCCAATAGAAATACCTGAAAGCCAGAGTTTTACATGAGGGCAAAACGTTTTTGATTTTAGTTCCTGTTACTACAAGTTTCTGTGGTGCAAGAATGGCAAAAAAAAAAAAGGAAAAGTTTCGGTCGGTGCCAATGGTGTAGTGGTTAGTGTGTTGACACATGCCCTCCGGTGCTCACGGCGACCCAAGTTCAATTCCCGCCTCGAGGTCCTATGTCGATCCTTTCCCTCTCTCTGCTCCCCACACTTTCCTGTCGATACTCTCTACTGTCCTGTCTATTAAAGATGAAAACCCCAAAAAAATACATCTAAAAAAAACCAAAAAAGTTTCTTCTAGCAATAGTTATAAGAACTATGAATATGTCTCTCTGGTAAAATCTCGCTAAAGTGAAAAAAATATTTACTTTACACAAATTAATGAGGTGAATTCAAAATCTTTCTGAATTCTGAACATTCACTTTTAGGGAATGAATCTCCAATTGTGATGAAGCAGAAGTAGTACTTCTGGAATTCAGTACCAATCGATGCAGAAATTTGAAAAACGTCCAATTCCTGCTGTCATTTGAGCGCGTTCTTTAACAGCGCTGATTTGCCGTTGTGTTCACGTGCTCAATAGAAATGACTGAGATTGGCCGTGAAGGTCATCAGTTCACCGAACTCACCGCTGTTTACTGAATGTAACCACAGATACAGGGACACTGGAGCGTTTCAAAGTCACGTCGATCAGCAGGTTTGTCTATAAGCTGACATATGAACGGTCCGCTGATGAATCGCGGAAAACGCTCCAGTGTCCCTGTATCGGTGGTTACACTCAGTAAACAGCGGTGAGTTCGGTGAACTGATGACCTTCACGGCCAATCACAGTCAATGAACAGATCTTATTTAATTCATTGTAGAGTTCTGGGTTTACAGCTTGCAATTCTAACTTTTCCCTCTGTAATTATGAGTTTATTATCTTGATAACTTGATTGTTTTATGGTCAATTCACTTAAAGTTGTAAAAACCATTAAGTTAACTTAATGGATTTGTGTTGGGACAACATGAAGGAATTGTGTGGAACCCAGGTTTTTGTATTTAATGAGGTTTATAACTTGAAATATTGAGGTATTATTTGGAATTTAACTCTATTTATTCTTTGTTTTCCCTCAGAATTGAGATATGGTTGATGAAGGGGAAAAAAAGTAGCAATGGTGTATTTATAAAAAAACAACAAAAAAAAAAACTTTTTATTTATTTCCGTATTCCCTTGCCAAAATGAGCTTTCATAACGTTTGCTCTAAGACAATGAATCCCAGTGCTGCAATTGTAATGTTAATGATTCAAGTACTCATTACTGTAACAATAAATCTGAACACAGCTACATTAACTCATTCAAGTCAACCAAATTTGATCATTAAAACCATTATCAATTATTACTATCCCTAACACACTTTTCAAAATGAGAATTGGTCAGTGTAAGAATAAATTCAGCCATTTACAGAACAGAATATGCTTTTCCAAACTCTATAAATCCTCATTATTGCTTTAAAAAAGTCAAAGTGTGTTGTTAAGTGTCCACAGGAAACAACTGCCTGACATTTATTTTCACACTGCGTTTACTCTCCACGTGCCTGCAGTTTTCAAAGCGACTTATCGGTAGTTCTGCTGTTACTTGTGCAGCATTATTATTATGTTCTCCTCATGTTTGTGCGCTTATCAAATGTTTGTATCTTCCTCAAGCTACACAAAATGTGGATGATACCGAATTCTTACGACATTACTTAAAGCTAAAATGAAGAATTTGAAGAAATGCTGTTATTCCTCAGGTGATGGTCAACAGATTGGCTTAAACGACGGGTTTTTCCTGCTTTTGAGCGCTTTACGGGTTCAGAGACTTTCAAGTATTTTTTCACACGAGATGCACTTTCGTTGGCCAATTTCTTTTTTTGCTATGCATTGAGAAATAGTGGTGTCCTTGTTGAAATGTTGCTGTTTTAGTTTTTTAAAGGGATAGTTCGGCTAAAATTCTGCCTTCTTTTACTCATCCTCCACTTGTTCCAAATTTGCGTGTTCCAAAAATGAGTTTCTTTTTTCGGATGAACACAAAGGAAGATACTATGAAGAATGTCGGAAAAAAACAGCAATTGAGTATTTTTCTTTTGTTCTGAATGGCTTTCCCCCCCCAACATTTTTCAGAACTAACCTAACCAAACAAAACGAAATTCAGTAACTTTCATTTTTGGGTGAACTATTCCTTTTAACAGACGTCAGTGTTTGTTTTCTATGCCTTTTGTTTTAATTAATGTAAAGTTGTGCATGAAGATTCTGCCTGCAACTGGTTTGGTGTTAAAATTGTTGATCTTAGTTGATCGATTCACCAAAAGTATATGCACTTTTCCCCTCTGCTCTATATTTATCTATATATTCATTAATCCATTACCTAAATCAAGCCATTTAAGCTCTGAACTCTTCCAATTCAGGTTTTTGTTTAAAATCGATCTGGATTTACCTACTATAACATTGATATTTGTTTGTTTCTCGTAATAATTTAGGTAATTTAAAAACATGCTTTAATTAAATGACTGTTCTTTTAACGCATTTCATTTGTTGTGTCTTATTTAAAAAAAAAAGCTAAATAATATGTTAAGAATTTGCAAAGTCGTTATGTAAAATATGCCTTACTTGATTAAAGCACATAATATATGTGTGTGTATATATGTACACATATATTTTGTCATGTTTTTTTCCTGGGAATAATATTTCTAAAGGAGCTGTTGACATGTAATTGAAAGATTTTTGATAAAAACCCAAACAATACAAACATAAAAATAAAACGAAACAAAAATAAAATCTGAAAAATGAGTTCTGTGTAATGACAATGGAATGACACAAGGAGAAAGTACTGAACTACTGAAACTTATTTAATACTTTATATAAAAGGCTTTTTTGGTGATGGCAGCTTAAAGACGCCTCTCATATGGAGAATGAAGTCACATGCATTGCTCAGGTGTGAGTTTTTCACAGACTTCAACAGAGTGTAAAAATCTTGATGGTTCTGTGGGTCTCGTCTATCAAATCTGATCTTTATTTTGTATTTTCTACTGGATTCAGGTCAGGTGATTGGCTGGGCCATTCTACAGCTTGATTTTCTTTCTCTGAAAGCATTTGAGAGTTTCCTTGGCTGTGTTTTGGATCATTGTCTTGCTGAAACGTCCACCCTGGTTTCATCTTCATCATCCTGCTAATGTAGATTTTGGACTGAAGCAGCGAATATTCATTTACACTGAGGAAGGGCAGAGGGTTGCTGAAGAACTACTCAGAGATTTTAGCTGCTGTCTGGGCTTTCACTGTCATTCTACACCTCCCTTTCTTCATGTGTTCAATACTTTTTCCCTGCGTCATTTCATTTTATTACACAGAACTTCATTTGTAAACTAATTAATATTTGGGATATTTTACTGTTTAATCTCTCTTTAAAACTGTTTTAATTATAATTACCATAGAACCAACAACACTGTTTACTGTTAAATATTAATACAATCTTTTAGATTTTAATATCTATTGATATATATTTTATTCTATACTCAGCATCAGCACTTCAGTCTTATGTGTAATGTCCTTCAGAAATCACTCTAGTATAGAAAAAGTATTATATTCATTCATTCATTTTCTTTTCGGCTTAGTCCCTTTATTAATCTGGGGTCGCCACAGCGGAATGAACCGCCAACTTATCCAGCATATGTTTTACGCAGCAGATGCCCTTCCAGCTGCAACCCATCACTGGGAAACATCCATACACACTCATTCACACACATACACTACGGCCAATTTAGTTTATTCAATTCACCTATAGTGCATGTCTTTGGACTGTGGGGGAAACCGGAGCACCCGCAGGAAACCCACGCCAACACGGGGAGAACATGCAAACTCCACACAGAAATGCCAAACGACCCAGCCGAGGCTCGAACCAGCGACCTTCTTGCTGTGAGGCGATCGTGCTACCCACTGCACCACCGTGTCGCCAGTATTATATTTTATATAATAAAATATATTTAATTATTATATTTCTGAAAGTAATTTGGTATAAAACTTGTAAAACTACAAATTTATTTATTGCTGTTTTTGCTCAATTTAATGCATTTACACAAAAATAGTAAGCAGCACAACGGTTTTCAACAGTGACAATAATGCTGCGTCCCAATTCACCTACTTGCACTACATCCTAAAGGTATGTACTTGTTTGTGAAGAAATGAGAAATTTGATAGTGTAACAGAAGAGTACACTGTGTCCCAAATGGCACACAATACACTGTGTAATTGTGCACTACCATAGATATATACACTAGATATCGCATACGGACCCTGAGCATGCGTCAATAGCGCCGCCACATTTGTACAGTGCTCCCAGGACAAAAGTCATTCAACCGCACTAGTCAAGACAGTGTGCCAGATGTGAAGATGCTGGACTTTAGCTCTGCGTACGGGTGTAGTTACGAGAAAACAAAGCATAAAGGCAGAACATTTCATAGGTAAGATTTCGTTTTTGTATGTTACGAACTTTTGTGCTCAACAAGTAACGTTATTGATGATAATACAGTCACTTACTGCATTCACCATAAGGCAAAGTAGCATCAACTTGCACTCAATACTAGGCTTATGCTAGCTTTGTTGAATAAAATAAGCAAACAATGAAAATGAAATATGATAACAAGACGCTGCGGTGCCAGAAACTTGTATTATTGTCGGCTAAGTGAACGAGTCGTTCGTAACGGAGATTCATTCACAAACGAATCGCTCCCTCCGTTAGAATGAGAAGTGAAAGCAGGAGAGGGGGTGTGTTTCAGGACACGGATTAGATCAAATTTAACAGGGAGAGAGGATAATACATTTCCATGCACACAAACACACGCTCTTTGTCAGCAATGCCTGTGCGGTCACTTATCCATCAACGTAGAAAAGTGATGTAAAATGATCATTTTCGTAATTTAAAAAAATATTAGCATACTGACCACCGGGAAAACTCCCGATCATAGATATATGTATATATCTCTGGCTCTGGATGGCCAGAGCTCCACTGCACCTTGGTCCCACATTCATTTCAAAGGAACGCTACCCTGTACTAAAATGGCGCATTCCTTCCAATAGACAACAACAGGGTAGGCGACATCTAATGTAAAATTCTATGGTGCACTACACTCAACAGCATAGTATATGCATGTAGTGTCGTCCTAAATGGAACGCACATTTTTATTACCAAGCTGAAATACAAACCGTTTCCCAGATGACGTTTGACAGCTAGTGAAATAAGTGACCAAACTACCAAATAATACCTGCGATGTGTAGAACCGCATTTCACCATTGAGAGGCGCTATAAATTAATTGTAGGAAATAAAGTAATCAAATGTCAGCGCCCATTGGCTCCGCCCCTTCCTCTACATGAGCACAGCTATGGCCGTTGAGTGCGTGAAGAATCCAACATTCCACACTTCTTTTTATCCTCCCTCCCTGTTAAATTTTAAAATCCGTGTCCTGAAACACACCCCCTCTCCTGCTTTCACTTCTCATTCTAACGGAGGGAGCGATTCGTTTGTGAATGAATCTCCGTTACGAACGACTCGTTCACTTAGCCGACAATAATACAAGTTTCTGGCACCGCAGCGTCTTGTTGTCATATTTCATTTACATTGTTTGCTGATTTTATTCAACAAAACTAGCATAAGCCTAGAATTCAGTGCCATACTTTCCTTACGATCAGTGCAGTAAGAGACTGTGTTATCATCAATAACGTTACTTGTTGAGCACAAAAGTTTGTAACATACAAAAAACGTAAAAAACGAAATCTTACCTATGAAATGTTCTGCCTTTGTGCTTTGTTTTCTCGTTACTACACCCGTACGCAGCGCTAAAGTCCAGCATCTTCACATTGGCACACTGTCTTGACTAGTACGGTTGAATGTCAGTTGTCCTGGGAGCACTGTACAAATGTGGCGGCGCTATTGACGCATGCTCAGGGTCCGTATGCGATATCTAGTGTATATATCTATGAAAGATGACAGCAGACAACCCACTAGATCATGTCATTCGCCAGTTAGAAAACTTTACAGTAGTTTATAATACTACACGTTTTCAGTTGTGTAGCAAACAGAATTTGTCATAATGATCTCACTCTCTCACGCGTGTTGTCCTAAAGCGACTACTGTATGCTTAGTGGTTGGCCGGCGGCGTGCAGGAATTACACTTATTACTAAGCCATACTTATATTGCTATTTCAGACCGAATATTCAGAGTAGCATGGTAAATAAAGGGAGCGCATCACAGGCTGTCATTGTTCAAAAATGAACCAATGTGATGTGAATATAAAAGCAACTTCACCTCAGTAAAGCAGGCTAGGCGGAATAGCGCTATTTACTGATGTTTTGTTGTTAAACTAAATAAAAATCTACATTATCGATGCTGTAAAAGGTCCCTTATGAAACTGAAAATAGTCACATCAATCTGAAGATTTCAGTGGCTGAACAACACTTCTGTGCATATAACCCATTCATAACACAACACAATCTACATCAGCTTTGCGTGACTAAAATAGTTTTAAAACATAACATTACCTGTCTAAAAGAAATACTTCAGCCATGGTGTCATCCTTCCTCCAGCGTGCAAAACTAACTCCAATTTTGATTCAGGATTTTAACAAGTTTTGATTCAGCATTTGATTTTACCTCTGTCATTGTCTCGTCTGCACATGAACGCGCAGCACGCGTGTACGTGCAACTGGTGGATCTGCGTGAACAGAGATGCGCCGTTGTACAAACCTACATTTGTTGACAGGCAGTTTGGGCTACTTATCAGAATTATGGGAATTGTCGGCCCGACAATATTTAATTGGATGACCATTTTTTAGTCTTATGCCCCACCCAGAATATAAAAATACGTAAAAATAGATCATTTAGTTTAATAATTACTATTGGAATGTGAAGAGACTTTCAACCAGCACAACAAAATGTTTCTGAAGACAATCACCTACTGCACCTTTAATGCAGAGAAATCACATATTTTCCAGTTGGCTAGATATTAATAGTCATTCAAACACCTTTACCAAAGCCTCTCTACTTGATAGTTGGTCTTGGGCGTCCGCCATGTTTGTAGTTTGTTTACACTTTTACCCGTGTTCGTAGTTCTATTCGAATTCACGTCTAATGCACAATGTATTGTGGGCAATATTAGCAGTTAGAGTACGAACACTTCTACACTTCGAATTTGTACTTGAAATAGTAGACCATCCGGGAACCTTTGGCATACCCTTTTCAACGTGTTTCGAATACTATTTAGAATGGATAGTATGTGAATTGGGAAGCAGCATAAGATCAAATATATTTCAAAAGAAAACGTATATTATTTCACAGTATCGATTTCTGTATTTGAATCAAATGTCAATCGATGCGCGCGCACACACACACACACACATCACAGAAAAGAAAATTGGACACATAAGTGTACAAAACTTTATTACAAATAGTTCTACTTTTATCAAAAATAAATCTAATTATGAAACCCGAAACACAAACAGAAGCAAAATGTCTTCCATTCACATTGAGTCACATTCATGTAAAAAAACAAAAACAAGCCAATCTAAAATCACAAATCTAATCTTTGTGTGTGTGTGTCATATTTGGTCCTTCACAGCACGAGGAACAGATATTTCGCTTGTATGGCCATCGGTTCATTCACACTACATCATGTTGGTGTAGCAGAAACACACACCGCTCATAAATATCCACTGACTATTGCTCTGCCTGAAAACACCACAGAACGGAGTAAACTTACTACAGTTTTACTCATTATACCATGTGCTTTACTGACAATCATCAGTTTGTGTTCGAGATGAAACGATAAATATCATACCTGAAGTCTACAAAAGTGCTGAGGTATTATTTGCGGCGTCCTCATTCTCTGACTGTATATTGCAGAATCAAAGTGTTTTGGTTTATTTCTGGTCTTCAGCATCAGTGTAACACAGACAGAGCTGATCTTTGGACAGCAGGACGAGTGAACGGCCAGTGCAGTGCCAGAACAGAGACTGCACCTGAAAACTGCCTGGAGGAAACACATAAACACAAACACAGTCAACTTCCTGTTGGCAATCGGCTTCCTGTGTGGTTTATTGGGTAACACCATTTCTAAAAAAGGTTTCAAAACAAATACATAGTCAAAAACTTGCCTATATTTTTAGTAGTTCAAATATGATATACCAAAGTCCCTTTAAGGCAAGTCATTGCACTCGAGGGCCATCTTTGAATCGCCGCTAGGGCATTCTGTTTGAATGGGGAAACGTCAAATTCTCCAAAATTGCTTGCCAAGCTTGTGATTCATTCATTCATTCATTTTCTTTTCGGCTTAGTCCCTTTATTAATCTGGGGTCGCCACAGCGGGATGAACCGCCAACTTATCCAGCATATATTTTGCGCAGCGGATGCCCTTCCAGCTGCAACCCATCACTGGGAAACATTCATACACACTCATTCACACACATACACTACGGACAATTTTAGCTTACCCAATTCACCTATAGTGCATGTCTTTGGACTTGTGGGGGAAACCGGAGCACCCGGAGGAAACCCACGCGAACACGGGGAGAACATGCAAACTCCACACAGAAATGCCAACTGACCCAGCCGAGGCTCGAACCAGCGACCTTCTTGCTGTGAGGCGAACGTGCTACCCACTGCGCCACCGCGTCGCCCAAGCTTACAATTACATTACATATTAATAATCTCCAATACAATGAAACAACAACTGTCCTTTAATTTCATTTCTTAACGTTCGAATCACACAAAATCTTCTGAAACTCGCTTCTGGTCCGAGCCCCTTCCCCAGAGGATCGTCAGCCTATAGCGATCACTGACTGGCTAATGTACTTGAAGGCGGGGGCTTCATTCGCCATATTGACTGTTACACTTTCCCCCATTCAAAACTATATGAGTGACATGTCTTGTGTATTCTAGAGTGTTTGGATATACTAAGTTTCACATATCATTTATATTCCATATTTTAAAGTGATAGTTCACCCAAAAATGAAAGACCAATTTTACTCATCCAAAGGAAGATACATTAAAGAATGTTGGATTTTTTTTCCCCTCAACATTCTTCAGAATATCTTCTTTTGTGTTCAAGAGAAGAAAGCATTCATAAGATGAAGCATGTGAGTAAAGGATGATGAGGAAATTTTCATTTTTTGGGGTAAACTATCCCTTTGATAGAGAAATACACTCACCGGTCACTTTATTAGGTACACCTTACTAGTACCGGGTTGGACCACCTTTTGCCTTCAAACTGCCTTAATCCTTCGTGGCATAGAGTCAACAAGGTACTGGAAATATTCCTCAGAGATTTTAACATGATAGCAACATGCAGTTGCTGCAGATTTGTCGGCTGCACATCCATGATGTGAATCTCCCACATCCCAAAGGTGCTCTATTGGATTCAGATCTGGTGACTGTGGAGGCCACTTGAGTACAGTGAACTCATTGTCATGTTCAAGAAACCAGTGTGAGATGATTTGCGCTTTATGACATCGCGTGTTATCCTGCTGGAAGTAGCCATCAGAAGATGGGTACACTGTGGTCATAAAGGGATGGACATGGTCAGCAACAATACTCAGGTAGGCTGTGGCGTTGACACGATGCTCAATTGGTACTAATGGGCCCAAAGTGTGCCAAGAAAATATCTCCCACACCATTACACCACCACCACCAGCCTGAACCGTTGATACAAGGCAGGAAGGATCCATGCTTTCATGTTGTAGATGCCAAATTCTGACCCTACCATCCGAATGTCGCAGCAGAAATCGAGACTCATCAGACCAGGCAATGTTTTTTCAATCTTCTATTGTCCAATTTTGGTGAGTCTGTGTGAATTGTAGCCTCAGTTTCCTGTTCTTAGCTGACAGGAGTGGCACCCGGAGTGGTCTTCTGCTGCTGTAGCCCATCCACCTCAAGGTTGGACGTGTTGTGCGTTCAGAGATGCTCTTCTGCATACCTCGGTTGTAACGAGTGGTTATTTCAGTTACTGTTGCCTTTCTATCAGCTCGAACCAGTCTGGCCATTCTCCTTTGACCTCTGGCATCAACAAGGTATTTGCGCCCACAGAACTGCCGCTCACTGGATATTTTCTCTTTTTCGGACCATTCTCTGTAAACCCTAGAGATTGTTGTGCGTGAAAATCCCAGTAGATCAGCAGTTTCTGAAATGCTCAGACCAGCCCGTCTGGCACCAACAAACATGCCACATACAAAGTCACTTAAATCACCTTTCTTCCCCATTCTGATGCTCGGTTTGAACTGCAGCAGATCGTCTTGACCATGTCTACATGCCTAAATGCATTGAGTTGCTGCCATGTGATTGGCTGATTAGAAATTTGCGTTAACTAGCAGTTGGACAGGTGTACCTAATAAAGTGGCCGGTGAGTGTAGTTTGCTTATAGGAGTGTTTCCCAACCCTGTTCCTGAAGGCACACCAGCAGTGCACATTTTCAACCTCTTCATATTCAAACACATCTGAATCAACTCATCAGAACATAAGAAGAGATACGGGAGACATCCAAAATGTGTACTGTTGTTGTGCCTCCAGGAACAGGGTTGGGAAACACTGGTTTACAGTATTAAATATTGGCAACTTGATCAGATATGCACTGATTTTTAAATTCTGGCAAATATGACGTGATGACGAAATCTGCGCACATAAATATGCAGATTTGCGAAGATTAACCCAGATTTTTTAGCCCAGTATTGAGTATTTATTTACTTCTAAAAACAATGACTATATACTTACATTTATATATGAATTTCAGTAATATTATTGAATAATATGCAAATGTTTGTGTGATTTATGTACAATACAGTTTCTAAAGTACTATTTTTCTAGTAGATATATCTTATAGTATAGTATTATCTCTAGTTTTATTATCTCTAGGAAAATCCCTGCGAACTATGTTTACGCAAGTGAAATCCCAGTGAACGTTAATCGGGTAAACAAAATCCCTGTGAGTGTGTATTTTATTGGGTTCCGCCAAAGACTATAAATGGACTTTGGTTCCGCCTATGTTGTTCTGCGTGATGATAAACGAAGAGAATTTAAGCAGATTTCAAAATGGAAACAAAAAGTTTTTTACAATGTCGGTTCGATTGCATTTTTAAGACCTCTGAAATGCAGATTTAAGACGTTTTAAGGTCCATGGACACCCTGTCAATTCATCCAGTAAGTGCAGCTCTTTAATTATCTTTAATTCTATATTATAACACTTACAATGGGGGAAATAAGTATTGAACACATCATGTTTTTTCCTGGAAATAATATTTCTGAAGGAGCTGTTGACATGGAATTGAACCTGATTTTGGTAAAAACCCAAACAATACAAACATAAAAAAAATTTAAAAATCTGAAAAATTAGTTCTGTGTAATAACAATGGAATGACACAAGGAGAAAGTACTGAACTACTGAAACGGGTTTAATACTTTGTATAAAAGGCTTTTTGGTGATGGCAGCTTAAAGACGCCTCTCATATGGAGAATTAAGTCACAAGCATTGCTCTAGAGTGATTTCAATATAGAGTAAAAATCTTGATGGTTCTGTGGGTCTCGTCTATCAAATCTGACCTTTATTTTGTATTTTCTATTGGATTCAAGTCAGGTGATTGGCTGGGCCATTCTGCAGCTTGATTTTCTTTCTCTGAACGCATTTGAGAGTTTCCTTGGCTGTGTTTTGGATCATTGTCTTGCTGAAATGTCCACCCTGGTTTCATCTTCATCATCCTGCTAATGTAGATGTTGGACAGAAGCAGCATATATTAATGTACAATGACGAAGGGCAGAGGGTTGCTGAAGAACTACTGAGAGATTTCAGCTGCTTTCTGGGCCATCACTGCCTTTCTGCACCTCCCTTTCTTTCGCTCTCCCTGCGTCATTTCATTTTATTACGCATAACCTAATTTTTAAACTAATTAGTTTTGTTTTCTTTGCATATATGAATTTCTTTGGTTTTTACCAACATCCGGGGAAAATTTCAAGTCCACAGCACCTTCAGAAATATGTTTTTTGAGAAAAATGGTGCCGTGTTCAATACACATTTCCTCCACTGTAACTGTACGTGCTGGTCAAGCAGTACTCTAAACGCTTGTTTCGGTGTAATGTGGTGTGGTGAAACTGGATCTGTACCTTCCACTGGTACAGTGACAGATATGCAGCCAGCTGGTGACCACATATATAGTTTGCTGTTTCCGGTGCAAAGGGCCAGTCGAGGTGAGCGCGGGTCCCAGACAAAGCAGCGTACATGAGCCGTCTGTTCCAGGACAGCCAGCAGACTGAACTTCTGCATGTCCCACACCCACAGGTTCTGAGGCATGTTATCTGAAAGAGGAGACACTGCTCAACAACAACACCACTCTCACAAACATGAGCACAGCTGCTAAAGACATCTGAATAAAAAGAACGGAGTCTGTTAAACGCTGGGGGATTTCCTAGGAAGGGAGAGCACCAAATGGTTCTGGACATCCGATGCAGGTTGGCATTGGCAGAATGTAGTGTGGCTACCATTGCCAACTGGAAGTAATGTATATCAAGAGAATCTAAAACCATTAAATGATTGTTGCTGCTTGTTCACTACTTATTTAAAATACGTTAAAACAACACAATTCTTGAGTTTTTTGGAGGGGACGACTTAATGAAAACTTAATTGTTTTATGTTCAATCCACTTAAATTTGTAAAAATTATATATATAAATGATGAAATATAACCAGAAACCACAATGTCACCTGCATTTTTACCATTTACATAATAATAATAAAAAATAAATAAAATTATATATATACACACACACACACACACACACACATACATACCACACACACACACACACAATTAAAGTCAAAATAAAAAAAAATTTACTAAATTTTTTAAATGTTTAAAGTGCTGTTTTATGGAGAGATTTTGTCAACATATTCATTTTCCTTTGGCTTAGACCCTTATTTTTTGAACCGCCAACTATTCCAGCATGTTTTACGCAGCGGATGACGTTCCAGCCACAACCCAGTCATGGGAAACACCCATTCACTCTCACAATCACACACACTACGACCAATTTAGTTGATCCAATTCACTTATATGTCTTTGGACTGTGGGGAAAACCAGAGCACCCGGAGGAAACCCACGCCAACACGGGGAGAACATACCTTAAAAATTATTATTTTATTTATAAAAAATTAAAAACTACCAGAAAAAAAATAAAATAAATATATATATATTAGTGACATAGTGACAGTACATAATATTTTTCTAGTTATTTTGCAAGATACATTCAAATTTAAAGTGACATTTAAAGCCTTAATTTGATCATGTTCATTATGTTAAGATAATATTAGGGTAGGGTAATAATAGGGTAATTAGGTAAGTTACTGGATAAGTGTTTTGTTTTGTAGCCAATTGAAAAAAAAAATGGAGGCTAATAATAGACCTTAAAAATGTTTTTTTAAAAGAAAAAATATATATACAAAATACTCTGAACATTTCTGTGGTCTATTAAATATGGGAAATATTCGAAATTTTGCAGGTTTAATAATTTTTATTACAAAATTTTTTTATTATTAAATTATTACTTTTATTACATATTTATTAATAATGTAAAGTCAAGTGTGGAGATGCGCGCACACACACACACACGCACGCACGCACACACACACACACAGATTAAAATGCATTTTGGTTAGACAAATTCAAAGATATTCGAGCTCTTTGTTTTTAGAACTTTAGCGAATACCTTCTGGGTCAATAACCTGACCTGAATGCAGTATTAGAGTTAACTTAATATAAAAGTTTGTACTTGACATCATCACTGACTTGATCATACAAGGATTCAGAATATTTTCAAGCATACATCTCACACACAGCCTTACCATTCTTTGTAGCAAGGTAGCGATTATCAGCACTGAAAGTCATAGCAGAGATGCCGATTTTAGGGTTGGCACGTTCTGGATCCGGCTTGATTACTTGCACCTGGACTGGCAGTTGTGTGATCTCATCTGAAACAACCATTTGAACATATGATCACGTCAAGTTAAGGCACTGTTTGTACTATTCCTTACTATTTTACTTAGTCTTTCTCCTCAAAATCATGCATCTCGATATAAAAGAAAATAAAAATAGTAATAATTAATAATAATATAAAATATAACTGTTTATATAGTAATATTATAACCTTGTTTGTAAAAAATAAAAAAACTGATTTTATTCCAGCCAAACTAAAAGAAATAAGACTTTCTCTAGAAGAAAAAAAAAGATTATAGGAAATACTGTGGAAATTTCCTTGGTCTGTTAAACAACACTTTTATGAAAAATTCAAATTATATTAATAAAAAAGGGCGTCACGGTGGCGCAGTGGGTGGCACGATCACCTCACAGCAAGAAGGTTGCTGGTTCGAGCCCCGGCTGGGTCAGTTGGCATTTCTGTGTGGAGTTTGCATGTTCTCCCTGTGTTGGCGTGGGTTTCCTCCGGGTGCTCCGGTTTCCCCCACAAGTCCAAAGACATGCGGTATAGGTGAACTGAATAAGCTAAATTGGCCGTATTGTATGTGTGTGAATGCAAGAGTGTATGGGTGCTTCCCATTGTTGGGTTGCAGCTGGAAGGGCATCCGCTGTGTAAAACATATGCTGGATAAGTTGGCAGTTCATTCCGCTGTGGCGACCCCTGATTAATAAAGGGACTAAGCCGAATGAATGAATGAATAATAAAAATTAAAAAAATTACAGGAGGGCTAATAATTTTATATAGAAACTCTAATTTAAACTTTAATAAATGTATGTATTTAAAATGTATGTAAAAGTATGTATGTTAACACATGACCATATGTTGAATGAAATTTAAAATCGATAATATACATGATTATTAAAAGTGATGAAAAGGTTTGGTAATTGTGCCATGATTGTTTGTGAATCAACAGCTATGGATTAAAGTCAAATGCAATTTTTTTCAAACATTCTTTAAAGGGCACCTATTTTACCCCTTTTTCAAGATTTAATATAAGTCTTTTGTGTCTCCAGAATGTGTCTGTAAAGTTTCAGCTCAAAACACCCATCAGATTATTTATTATACCTTTCAGAATGTTGGAATTTTCTGCTCTAAACACACTGTAGCTGTTTTTGTTGCCTGTGCCTTTAATGCTGGTTCTCCCTGCCCACCGTTTCCACGTGCCTGTCAGAGTGTGCCTCAATCTCCGCCTCGGCTGCGTCAGATAAACAGCAGTGACAGACATGAAGGAAGCAGATATCACGTAACGTTTGTGAGAAATACTACAGTAAGAACTTTACCAATGATTATTTGATGTATTTGTTGTGGAGTTAATTCAAGCCTTTCTGCAACGATGAGTCACACACAATGTCGTTACAAAGTTCACACAGACACACACACAGAGCGGACACACACACACACACACGTTTAACTTTGCACTGTTACATGGCAAATGTGACAGGATACACGTTAATATCCACTGCTGTATGGATATCCGTTATGTTATGCTCCGGGTGTGTGTTCACGGTATGTGTGTGTTCACTAACTGTGTGTGTGCACTTGGATGGGTTAAATGCAGAGCACAAATTCCAAGTATGGGACACCATACTTGGCCACACTACACTTCACTTCACTTCACTTCACTTAATGTACAAAATGCAGCTGTGGTGATAAAGTAAAGACGGTAAAATCGCTGTAATTCATTACAAACATGCACTGTTTTAAAAATGTTTTAAACTTGTAAAACTCATTCTTGATCACATTTGATGATGATTGATGATCACAGCGAGCTCAACAGATCTTTTAATCCCAGTTGCTTTGCGCACGTCCTGTCTTGTTGATATGATTATACGTGTTACTACAGAGACATGTTAATACGGGGCTGTCAATCAATTCGGTGGGCAGGGAAACCGCACTCCTACGTCACGTTGCGGTCGACCTCAAAATGGGAGGAATTTGGATCCTATTTTAACGTCAGGAAAATTTGAAAAAAAGAGGCTTATTGTCTTTATATCACCCCAACGTGACTGTGGACACACTATACTTACACACAGTTCTGTCCAAACAGCTTACAAAAGATGATTTTCATCATAGGTGCCCTTTAAAAGGTCTGATAACATTTCTTCCAAACTTCAAATAGAAATAATGTAGAGCATTTTTGATTTCAGAAAATGACAATTGGACAGAATAACAAATATTTTGAACTGTCCTAAAAGGAACATCAGATTACAAAAATGTAAAAATCTGGAAGAAATGCCAGTTGTGTTTATTACAGAATAAAACACATAACTATAAATCCTGATTCCAGATAAACAGTAAATCTTTAACATGAGATCTCCATAACAATGATGTTAGTGAGATTAATGCAGTGACATTTGCAGCGCTCTGTCAATAGTCCAGCAATAGAAACGGTTCTTCATTATTCTTAATGACCTGCCATCGAGTGAAATCTACGGCCACCACTGAGACAGTGCTGTCTGCCTAGCAGGTAATATTAGTGCGAACACACACCACAGACACCCTCCTCGCATTACTCACATTGTTTACCTACCAAGACTGTACACGCAAGATTAATGAAACTTACACTTGCTCTGTGTGCTAAATAGTGAATTATCCACGGTCAGCTGACGAATAGACAGATCCTCACTCACAACAGGTCTTCTCTCCACTTCTTTAAATACCACCTAGAGCAAAAAAAAAAAACTGCATTAGAGAATTCAACAAGAAAAATATTATTCGTACTATGTAGCAGGTGAAAACTATACAAACCCATGTCTGCCAGGAAGTGGAAATAAATTTGAAATTACAAGATTAAAATATTGAAATTATGACTAGTCCAAATTCTAAAGATAAAAAGTTGAAATTATGACTTAAACGTCTAAATAATGACTAAAGTCAAAATTATGACTAAGCAAGTCAAAATTACAAGATAAAAAGTCAAGAGTTCCTCATTCGTATTTCCGTTTTTACTGTAGCTATGTGTTCATCCACCCAAGCTCATGGCTGGCGAAGGACGGTTTCAGAAACCAGGTAAAACACCCCCTCCATGCCATCTATTGGCTTCATAATGGTCATATGACAGGGGCTTGACCAATCAGGCAATGATACACTTCTCAAAGATGCTACAGTAGTATGAACGCCAGGCATAAGTTTTATAAAACAGGCATTTTAAAACAAAAATGCACTAATGTAAATGCAGCCTGAAACAGCCACAATGTTTCACACCAAATGCAGTACCTACTACTCCAGACTAATAAATGTCCTTCATTTGACACTTCTTTAAATAAGAAAACTGTAAAAGTTTCTCAGGGTTGTTAGAAAAAAAATGGGTAGCTGATAACATTTCTGCAAAACCATACTACACTGCTTCTTGCGTGTTTTGCAACACTGGAGCTGGTTGTGTGAAGCAAACTTCAAAAAGTATCAGTCTGCAGATCATCAAAAGGGTTTCAAAGTCATAAGACAATCTGATGCAAAAAACACCAACAACGTTTACTATTCCTTTTACTACTTTTTACTGAGTATTTATAATGTGGTACGGTTGATTTTTAAAAAAAAAAGAAAAAAAAAAGATTTTCTACTTTAAAATACTGCTTAATTCACTGCTGTTTAACTCTCCATTTTCCCCTCGGGGTTGTACATTTTTTTATTTTTTCAAAACATGTAGGTAGAGGCACATTTTTCCAATGATCCTGTATTGAGATGTGTTCTGTGTATATATTTGTGTGTGTATATATATTTGTGTGTAAATAAATAAATAAATACATATATAT
>CAIGQV010019087.1:2718596-2735973 GCA_903798115.1 Danio jaintianensis
GTGTGTGTGTGTGTGTGTGTGTGTGTGTGTGTGTGTGTGTGTGTGTGAGAGAGAGAGCATGCGTCGGGGGCAACATGGCGAATGCTCCCATGTGCAAACATGTCACGCTAAACAAACTATTATAACCATCTACACCCGTCGTAACTGCCGTCGAGAACGCAGAAAGAGCCTAATGTTAAAACAGTTCAAGCTATGTGTTTAATTGCAACGTTGAAACCCGTGATTAAGGACGCTGTAAGAAGGGGCAAAATTCGCAACCGCAGATGGAACTACAATCCCAAGTGTGCTTTCCCTAAAAGAAACCATACAGCCACTAACTTAACACATTTTTATCAATATACCCGTCCGCTCTCTGACCAGGAATGGATGTGTTTTCAGGCACAAGAGAAAGAGTTCAGGGAAACCCTGGATGTGAAATTAATGAGTGATAAACAAGTCATACTCTTTACTGGTTACACCCGTGTCACTGGATAAAATTAATAACCATCTTATGTGGAGTACATTATAAGAACGGAGCCTACACAATAGTGCACAGAGACGGAAGGCCACTAGGCTTGCCCTTGTTGAAATATACAGTCATGGCCAAAAGTTTTGAGAATTACATAAATATTGGAAATTGGAAAAGTTGCTGCTCAAGTTTTTATAATAGCAATTTGCATATACTCCAGAATGTTATGAGGAGTGATCAGATGAATTGCATAGTCCTTCTTTGCCATGAAAATTAACTTAATCCTGAAAAAAACTTTCCACTGCATTTTATTGCTGTCATTAAAGGACCTGCTGAGATCATTTCAGTAATCGTCTTGTTAACTCAGGTGAGAATGTTGACGAGCACAAGGCTGGAGATCATTATGTCAGGCTGATTGGGTTAGAATGGCAGACTTAACATGTTAAAAGGAGGGTGATGCTTGAAATCATTGTTCTTCGATTGTTAACCATGGTGACCTGCAAAGAAACGCGTGCAGCCATCATTGCGTTGCATAAAAATGGCTTCACAGGCAAGGATATTGTGGCTACTAAGATTGCACCTAAATCAACAATTTATAGAATCATCAAGAACTTCAAGGAAAGAGGTTCAATTCTCGTTAAGAAGGCTTCAGGGCGTCCAAGAAAGTCCAGCAAGCGCCAGGATCGTCTCCTAAAGAGGATTCAGCTGCGGGATCGGAGTGCCACCAGTGCAGAGCTTGCTCAGGAATGGCAGCAGGCAGGTGTGAGCGCATCTGCACGCACAGTGAGGCGAAGACTTTTGGAAGATGGCCTGGTGTCAAGAAGGGCAGCAAAGAAGGCGCTTCTCTCCAAAAAAAACCCATCAGGGACAGATTAACCTTCTGAAAAAAGTATGGCGAATGGACTGCCAAGGACTGGGGCAAAGTCATATTCTCCGATGAAGCCCCTTTCCGATTGTTTGGTGCATCTGGAAAAAGACTTGTCCGGAGAAGAAAAGGTGAGCGCTACCATCAGTCCTGTGTAATGCCAACAGTAAAGCATCCTGAGACCATTCATGTGTGGGGTTGCTTCTCATCCAAGGGAGTGGGCTCACTCACAATTTTGCCCAAAAACACAGCCATGAATAAAGAATGATACAAAAACACCCTCCAACAGCAACTTCTTCCAACAATCCAACAACAGTTTGGTGAAGAACAATGCATTTTCCAGCATGATGGAGCACCGTGCCATAAGGCAAAAGTGATATCTAAGTGGCTCGGGGACCAAAACGTTGAAATTTTGGGTCCATGGCCTGGAAACTCCCCAGAACTTAATCCCATTGAGAACTTGTGGTCAATCCTCAAGAGGCGGGTGGACAAACAAAAACCCACTAATTCTGACAAACTCCAAGAAGTGATTATGAAGGAATGGGTTGCTATCAGTCAGGATTTGGCCCAGAAGTTGATTGAGAGCATGCCCCGTCAAATTGCAGAGGTCCTGAAAAAGAAGGGCCAACACTGCAAATACTGACTCTTTGCATAAATGTCATGTAATTGTCGATAAAAGCCTTTGAAACATATGAAGTGCTTGTAATTATATTTCAGTACATCACAGAAACAACTGAAACAAAGATCTAAAAGCAGTTTAGCAGCAAACTTTGTGAAAACTAATATTTGTGTCATTCTCAAAACTTTTGGCCACGACTGTACACCGAGAATCCTGAGAAAAATTCCCTCTCTGTGGAGCATTCCCACTTGGATCTGACCAGCATACACTTTCCTTATGTATCTATTTATTTACTTCTTTGTGCAGAACTGATTTGAGTGTTTTAAATACTGTCCTGTAAAAGATATTAGTGATTGTATTTATCTGCACATTGCTTGTACTGTGAAACATAATGGGCTCTTTATGATTATTTGGATGCTGTGTTGCTTTAATTAGTATTAGTCATTCCAATTAAATTAATCAAATGTGTGTGTGAGAGAGAGACCTTTGCGCACTTACCTTGATATGTTTGAGAAAATAAAAAATAAGCAGCTCAGCTCTCAGAACATAGTAAACACAGTAAGTGTATTAATGCGCGCACACACTATAATCTGCTGTTTTACCTCATAGAAGACCCTTTTTTTTTTGCACAGGCCTATCTAAAGGGTTAATGGTGCCAACTGATGATCGACAGTAAAAATGTAAAGTTTTACTTCTTCTCAACAGGGAAAAACTCCAACAATCAAGAATGCATGATAATATGGTGTCGTGGCTTTGCAATCAAAAAATGTAATTATAATGAAAGTCAATGGGGCAAAAACTACCCTTTTCAACATAATGAAAGGGTAGTTAATTTGAACAGTAGGGTTAACGTTAGGACAGATCACCTCACCTCGAGACAGTTGTCCCACACCGCAAGCACGCAGCCATTAGGAGACCACTCCAGCCCGGCCAGATCCTGAGTCTCGCTCTCAAAATGCTGCAGACAAAATGATTTGTGTATTGCCACATCAGCAACTTATGGCTATTTTCATGGCATCATCAATACATATTCCATAATAATAACAACAATGACAACTTCATGCACCAATAAAAGATGAGATAAAAACACATTTCAAATTTTACATTAAAAACATTAAATATGGTATTTGGTAACTTTAATTTAAGGTGACGTAGTTACACATGTTCCATGCACTTAGTATGGTAATTACAATGAAAATGCCGCCATTTTTGTTTTTTTAAAGATGCAGTATGTAAGTTTGACACCCAGTGGTTGAACTAAGTATTGCACTCCTGGATCAAAACAAACGCAAGCGCAGGTTGCCAGATTAAGGACCAACAGGATTGAGTCTGACGATCGAGTCTAAAGGCTGATTTAAATCGTGTTCTATATAAAAGCAATGGCACGCGATAGAAGGAATATTTTCCATATTAAAAGAAGTTTTTGTTCTAACCAAAACCTCGAATTGATATATTAGAAATGGCTTTTATGTCTTGCAGCTGAACAACAGAAAACTTTGACAATGATCACCTCAGGTACACCTCATGTGCTTTATTCAGTGTTAAATGCTAACAATGTGAGTTTGAATGCCATTTTACATGACATTTATTGCCATACTACTGAAAGCAGCAGCAGATAGTTCACCTCAGATCTTGGAAATAAAATAAACCGTTTGAAATTGAACTTTAGACTCAAAACAAACACAAATCAGTGATTCAGCATGTACATTTAATAATGTTAAAGAGGTTTAATATGTATTAATTAGATTATAAACCTTACCATTTGGTGAGTGAGTGCATATTCTGTGCTTCTGAATGGCTGTATTTAAATTTCTGTCGTGTTTCATCTGGTGCAAACAACCAAATTGCTTATCACTGCAAATCTCCTCACGTAGCGTGTTGTTAGGACATGGGGTTACAATGTAACCTGCTCACCTAATGTTTACATTCGTAATATTTATACTATTTGCTAATTAATAACCTCATTTCGGGTCTGCTACTGTCCACCGGAGGTCGCATTTCGGTCACGGATGCATACTTTGAGAGCCTTTCTAAATGAATGAATGAAATTCGCGGTTTTCCTACAAGTCAATCCAGGGTGGTGAAATATAATTGGCTAAACTGGCAGTGGGCGGGTTAAAAGAACCAAAACAAAGACAGCGTTCGGCACGGAAAGCACATTTTCAAAGCAGAATATCTGACTTCAGCTTTATTTTTCAGATAAACAAGAATGTTCACTTAGCATGTTTCTTAAATATCTGCAAACATATTATGGTATTTTTATGCTTTAGAAGAGTCAAAAACTTACATCCAGCACCTTTAATGTGTGTTTGCGTTGTGAGGATTTGCAACACGTATGCTGTCAAACCGATGAAGATCTTTTCTTAATTTGCTGGCATTTTTTGTAATTGCATGTATTTTCTTAAATTGCAGCACGTTAAGCTCTCTCGGGCACCGTACAATCAGATTTTTTCATATTTACTAATAGAAAACATCAGAGAAGAGAGTGAAAATACATGACCAGGACATTCGGCTACATTTGAACATGTGCCTCTTTGTGAGCACCATAGCTCAACTTATAAGCACAGATCTGACACAATCCACACGTCTTCTGGCAGTTGTACTCACTCTGAGAAGATGCCAGTCATCACATACAAACACACTGATGTAGTCCTTACACTCCCGTCTCTCTGCCAGAGCCATATAACGGCCATCTGCAGTGAAGTCTATACCTGAAACATGTTTACACAAAAATATTCAGTCATTCATTCATTATAGTCACACATTATAGTCACACTATTGTATTTCTTGAAATTCGTGGTTGATTTTTATGGACCAGGGCACTATATAGAGTTAAAGACAGAATTATTATCCCTTCTAAATTATTAGCCCCCCTGTATATTTTTCCCCTCAATTTCTGTTTAACGAAAACAAGATTTTCTTTTTCAACACATTTCTAAACAACAGTTTTAATAACTCATTTCTAATAACTGATTTCTTTGCCATGATGACAGTACATAATATTTGACTAGATATTTTTCAAGATACTAGTATTCAGCTTAAAATGACATTTATAGACTTAACTGGGTTAATTAGGAGAGTTAGGGTAATTAGGCAAGTCATTGTATAACGATGGTTTGATCTGTAGACAATCGGAAAAAAAAAACTGCTTTTATTGTAGCCAAAATAAAACTAATAAGACTTTCTCTAGAAGAAAAAATATTATAGGAAATACTGTGAAAAATTCCTGTGTTAAACATCATTTAAAAAATATTTGAAAAAGCAATAAAAATTCACAGGAGGGCTAATAATTTGGACTTCAACTGTATCTGTTGAATTGCTATCTTATACTTCATCGTTATTGATTTCTTGCGATTTCTCATAATCAATCTTCCTGATCGATTTCTCGATATTAAAATGTATCGTTAGACCCCTAGAATGATTTCTAATGGAATAATACAAAAAAAAAAAGTGTTTTAACATCACACAAACAAGTTAGACTTGAAAAAACAAATCTAACACAAAAATGCTAACATTGTTCAAAATATCTTCTTTCGTGTTAAAAAAAACTAAACAATTCTTACAGGATTGGAACCACTCGAGGCTGAGTAAATGTTAATTTTTGGGTGATCTAACTCTTTAAAATGTAAAAAAAATAAAAATAAAAATGCACATTTGGAGAAAAATTCTTAAAACAAAAACACAGATACATTCATTCATTAATTTTTGCTCAGCTTAGTCCCTTATTTATCAGGGGTCACCACAGCGGAATGAACCAACAACTATTCCTGCATATGTTTTACGCAGCGGATGCCCTTCCAGCCGCAACCCAGTACTGGGAAACACCCATACACTCTTGCACTCATATTTAGTTTCTTCAATTCACCTATACCGCATGTCTTTGGACATAGGGGGAAACCGGAGCACCCGGAGGAAACCCACACCAACACGGGGAGAACATGCAAACTCCACACAGAAATGCCAACTGGCCTAGCCGGGACTCGCACCAGCAACCTTCTTGCTGTGAAGCGACAGTGCTAACCACTGAGCCACCATGCCACCCTTAACAGTGCATTCAGACAGTTTTGTTAGCATCTCGTTAGGAAGAGGAACCTTTTTTTCTTTACTGTTGTTGAACTACTTTAAATCATATGCTCCCCCAAACTAGACGAAGGTCAATTATGTTATGAATGGAATTGCGCTCCATAACTTTGACCCATGACGGCAAACAATAAATGACTAAAACGCTCATAACTCACTCTGTTAGACGGACAACGTGACACTGGCACAGAAACACCTTTCAACAAGTTTTCCAGCAGCTGATCTGAAGGTTACAGCTCAATCTGCACACTGCTGGCCAGAAAACGACAATCTTTGGCAGTAATGCATGATATGAAGCTAACGTCTTCTGGAGCGTACGTTCTCTGCATGTTGACAGCAGGGGTTGTGAGGACTATGTGGTATTTGCCAGCTGTTTGGGGGAGCTCATGTCTGGCTGGATGTCCAGGGACTTGTATTACAGGTAAATACTTTTCCATGATTCATTTGCGACCCTGTCCTTGCATCTCCTCTGGCACAAACGGTTTATAAAACTACAACCCCAAATCAGAAAAAAGTTGGGACAGTATGGAAAACGCTTATAAAAAAGAAAGTAGTGATTTCTAAATTTACTTTGACTTTCCTGTCATTCAGACCTGCAACACATTCCAAAAAATGTACGACAGGAGCAATTTAGCGCTAGTAGTCAGGTAAATGGGTTAAATAATGATGTGATTTGAAACAGGTGATGTCAACAGGTGATTGTAATTATGATTTGGTACAAAAGCAGCATCCAAGAAAGGTCTAGTCCTTTAGGAGCAAAGATGGGCCGAGGATCGCCAGTTTGCCAACAAATATGTGAGAAAAATTATTTAAATGTTTAAAAACAATGTTCCTCAAAGAAAGACAGGAAGACATTTGGATATTTCACCTTCAACAGTGCATAACATCATTAAAAGATTCAAGTAATCTGGATGAATTTCAGTGCGTAAAGGACAAGGGCGCAAGCTTAAGCTGAACAACCATGATCTCTGATCCCTCAGGCAGCACTGCATTAAGAATCGTCATTCATCTATAAGCGATAAAACCACATGGGCTCAGGACTACTTTGGTAAACCTTTGTCAAGTACCACAATACGTAGTTACATCCACAAATGCCAGTTAAAACTGTACTGTACTGTTCCAAAAGGATGCCCTATGTTAACAGTGTCCATAAACGCTGTCGACTTCTCTGGGCTCGGAGGCATCTGGGATGGACACAGTGGAAACGTGTACTGTGGTCAGATGAATCAGAATTTCAGGTATTTTTTGGGAGAATTGGACGCCGTGGGCTCCGGACGAAAGAAGAAAAGGATCATCAAGACTCTTACCAGCAACAAGTCCAAAAGCCAGGGTCTGCCATGGTATTGGGTTGTGTCAGTGCCCTTGGCAAAAGTAACTTGCACTTCTGTGATGGCACCAATAATGCTAAAAGGTACATAGAGATTTGAAGCACAATATGCTGCCTTCTATTCCAGGGACGCCCATGCATATTTCAATAAGACAATGCAAAACCACATTCTGCACACATTACAAAGTCCTGGCTGTGGAGGAAGAGGATATGGGTACTTGACTGGTCTGTCTGCAGTCCTGACCTGTCTCCAATAAAAAAATGTGTGGTGCATTTTGAAAGGCAAAATGCGACAACAAAGACCCCATACTGTTGCCCACCTTAAGACTTGTTTGGAGGAAGAACGGGACAAAATTTCACCTGAAACACTTCATCATTTGGTGTCTTCAGTCTTAAACGTCGTTTAAGTGTTGTGAAAAGGAATGGCAACATTACAAAATGGTAAATGCTTTACTATTCCAACTTTTTGGTTGCAAGAACCAAAATTTATATACGTGTTTATTTAAAAAACAAACAAAAAAAAAAACAATAAAAATCATGAGAAAAACATTAAATAATGTTTGTTGTATTGTCTGCAATGAAATACAAGTAATTTTAGAAATCACTTTCTTTTTTTATTTGCGTTTTCCGTACTGTCCCATCTTTTTAAGATTTGAGGTTGTAAGTATACCTCAAGTCTATTAGACGCTAGCTCACATGAACTCACCTTTCTGGCAGGCTTTGGGATATTTGATGTACGATACGGATTTTGTGCATAGGGACCAGACAGTGATTCTCAACTGTGAAAATAAAGCAAAAACAATATATATATATATATATGGATATAATGCATAGTTTACACCCCAACCCCCCCCCCCCCAATTTATTTATGCAGACCTTGATCTTTGAAAAGTTAGAAAAAGCGATTTTTATTGACATTTTTAATAGATGAAAGTGATATATTGTCTGGGTTGGTGTTGTATATTACAGTACAAAAACTTTGCAACGAACTGCCATTACATTTTCTGTTATTTTACAGGATTATTTCTCTATATATTATTTATTATAAATTACATTTTTTCAAACAAATAAATGTCAATAAAAGTCACTTTGTTAAACCGTAGAGTGGAGATAACATCAAAAGTCAACAAAGCAGAGATAAAAGTCCCATAATGCAATTCACAACAGTAAATAAACAAAACATTTGTGAATCACAAAATACGGAAACTTTTAATTAAGATAGTTTTTACAGTGTATATTTATGCAGTTTGTATTATCTGTTAGCCACTTTTTGAGCACAATCCTGAAAGTAAATTAATCTTATAGCTTAAACCTGGAAAACTTGAATGGTTTTGAGTAAAAACTTTAGTTTGGTCTCTTTGTGAAGAAGAAACTTGACAAATTATTGCTGGAGTAAATCTTAAGTTTACTGATAATAAATGTACATATATAATACAATACATTTATAAATAATTCTCGGTTCTTCGTGAATCATATTCAGATTTTGTATGCATTTTGAAAATATTATATATGTACATGTATTGCCCAAAATGAATAATGTAAAGTTGTCATATTTTCAAAGAATCCAGGTCAAAATCTTATTTTTATAAAATGCAATACTGTTGCCCAAAAAGATAAGAACAAACAGATTAGCACACTTAACCAATATTTCTCTTTTTAAAAATAAGAAAAAAAGCTAAAACATTGTTTTTAACAAGCTTTCATGTTTGTGCTTGCCAAATATCAAGACTTTTAATCCCCGCCACAGTATTTTATCTTCAAAATATGGTCAATTTAAAGTGTAATTCCATCACAATTGCATTTGACAATCTCCAAACAAACCCAGAAATAAATCTACGTAATAAATCAAAACATGTGTTCAGACTGCTTTATTTGTGATTGTGTTTACTGAATAAATGCAGCTACAACTTCTGTGCCACAGTACAAATACATAAGAACTACTCGTGGAAAGGACCATGTGAAGAAGTCCCAGAACATGATTTTTTGATTGGGTTTAAAAATCAACTATTAGGAGAAATAGAGGTGGGGGGGAGAGATTCCAAGGCACTTCTTCTGGTTCAATTTTAAAAAATGCCTTTATTTACATTCTGGCCATCGTAATATTACCATTAAAACAACTGCACACTGAGGCATTTTTACCTTCCTCAGAGTGTGTCTTATAATTTGGAATAATCAAATTAAATTAATATAAAAAATGTAAAAAAAAATTAAGCTTTTTAGCCTCTTGTATCTACAAGCACCAGAAAATGAACATTAAATTGGATAGATATTGGGGATAGTTCACCCAAAAAAGTTTATTCTGCCATAATTTAGTCACCCCTCACTTTTTGCAAAAATGTTGAACACAAAAGAAGATATTCTGAAGAATGCTGGAAACCAATAACTATTGACATCAATGGTATTTCGTTTTCCTGCTATGGAAGTCAATGGTTACAGGTTTTCAGCTTCCTTCAAAATATATTTTTTGTGTTCGACAGAAGAAAGAAACTTAAAGTTTGGAAGCACTTGAGGGAGAGTAACCAGTGTTTAAGTTTTCATTTTTGGGTGAGCTATCCCTTTAACAGAGGAACATCTATTCAATAAAATGGGCTGCCATGAATATCATGCACCACATGGCTGACAACATTTGCTAATGCCAGCATATGTAGATTTATTAATTCAGTATGTGCTCGACATGTCAGGTGGTCTCCTCTAGATGGCACACTAGAGAAGCAAGCTGACTGTGATTTCAATTTTGTACAAGGTTCAAACCTAGCTTTAAAGGGATAGTTCACCCAAAATGGAAAATTCTGTCATTATTTACTTGTTTCAAACCTTTATGGGTTTATTTTTTTCTGTTGAAAAACAAAATAAGATATTTTGAAGAAAGCTGGAAACCTGTAACCATTGACTTTCATATTTGTTTTTCCTACTATAGAAGTCAATGGTTACAGGTTTTCAGCTTTCTTTAAAATATCTTGTTTGGAGTTAAAGAAACTCCTAAAGGTTTGAAACCACTTGAGGGGGAGTAAATAGTTAATGAATTTTCATTTTTGATTTGAAATAAAAATAACCTCATCATTTTACTCAAGCGGATCTATACTTTTATGAATTTCTTCCTTCTGTTAAACACAAAACCAGATATTATGGAGAATGTTGGAAATAAATGTGGAATGTGGAAATAAAATCAATCACTGACATCCAGAGTTAACAAAAAAAAAAAAAAAGTAAATGGGTGTTTTTTTTTTTACTCCCAACATTCTTTAAACCATCTTCTTTTGTGTTCAACAGAAGAAAGAAACTCAAATACGTTCCGAACAAGTGGAGAATGAGAAAATGGACAAATTTGTCATTTTTTGTGTACTATACTTTTACATATAAAACAAGTTTTGTCGTCGATCCCAGTTGTAAGAGCAACAAATAATAACTTGACTTCTAGTTGATCATTTGAAACCCACATGAACCCAAGATTCTCAAAGAAATCAGTCAAGTTTGGTGAAGGAAAAAATTATGGTTTGGGGTTACATTCAGTATGGGGCATTCAAGAGATCTGCAGAGTGGACAGTCTGAGGTATCAAGACATTTGTGCTGCCCATTACATTACAAACCACAGGAGAGGGCAGATTCTTCAGCAGGATAGCGCTCCTTCTCATACTTCAGCCTCCACATCAAAGTTCCTGAAAGCAAAGAAGGTCAAGGTGCTCCAGGATTGGCCAGCCCAGTCACCAGACATGAACATTATTGAGCATGTCTGGGGTAAGATGAAGGAGGAGGCATTGAAGATGAATCCAAAGAATCTTGTTGAATTCTGGGAGTCCTGCAAGAACGCTTTCTTTGCCATTCCAGATGACCTTATTAATAAGTGATTTGAGTTATAACAGATGTATGGATGCAGTCGTCCAAGCTCATGGGAGTCATACACAATATTCATTCTTTTTCCACTGCACTTTATATTCTATACTGTACATTATTTCTGTTCAGTGACAAGACTTTTGTCTAAGCAAAGTCAGACTTTACTGTACTAATTAAATAATTAAAAATCAAGGCATGATCATATTGTATTTTGGTAAAATAAGCGTAATCTAGAGGCCTTTGCCTTTCATATAAGCCACTTCTGATACCAAATGATCAACTAGAAGTCAAGTTATTATTTGTTGTTCCTAAAACTTGGATAGGCGACAAGATTTTTGTCAGGTAGTGTATACCACTGCTCTTAGAAAACGTTGACTAGCAGCTTTAAAAAAGACAATTGCAGTATCGCTTTCATAAACACTGGATGTGCCGTCATTAAACCAGATTGTGTACTGCTTATTTATGAAAGTCTGTAATTAAGACATTAGAAGGAAGACGACGGGCAAATGTCCAGCCGTCAGTCACCCTCAGACACTCTAGACAAAGAGCAATCCCAGACAAACACAAGAGCATGGCAAACACACAGCTGTCCAGCATCTCAACACCTGTCAGTAATTCTTGGAATCAAGTTGAGGCAACAAATGACTTCTGTGGCACTCAGTTCAAGTGGAATCCAGACACACAGAAAGAATGAGAGACAGAGAGAGAGAGATTAAAAGGAAAGCATTGAGAGAGCATTTATTTATATATTTTTTGCAGAGATATAACTATGAAAATGTAAATCTGTTAGTTAAAAAAAATCTAAATACTAAGAAATTAATATTTAAAGTTGTTTAAATTAAGTTCTTAGCAATGAATATTACTAATCAAACATTTTTAGTTTTGATATATTTATGGTAGGAAATTTCTAAATTATCTTCATGGAATATGATCTTTACTTATTCTAATGATTTTGGACATAAAAGGAAAATTTATAATTTTGACCCATTCAATGTATTTTTGCCTTTTGCCAAGAACAAAGTAGTGCAACATAAGCCACATATTGATTAATGATTTATTAAAAAAATATTTTTTAAAATTAATAAACAATATTACTGTTTAGCTGCATTTTTCTATCAAATTAACACAACCTTGGTAAGCAGAAAAAAATGCCCTTTAAAAATTTTCCTGACCACAAACGCTTCAACAGCAAATGTTTTGCATTTTAGCTGAATTATGAGAAGTAATTTCCAGAATATCTGTGTATTCTGATAGTGATTCCACTGAATTTCTCAAGGAAAAGTTGAGCTTAGGATTGTCTGTTATTTTCAGGTCTTTATTTATGGGCAGCAACAGTTCACACAGTGCAGAGCGGACTCCTCCTACTGCCATACTTACATTAAACTCAGTTGTGTTGAGTATGTGTCGCCCGTCAGGACTCCAGCGTGACGAGACTAGTCCAATCGAACCTTCGTCTATCTTACAATGCCAGTCCGGCTGCTCTAGAGACCACACCTGAGAGCAAATAGACAGAAACACAAAGTCCCTTTAGCAACAAACACATCTGAATCCTGCTGCCCTGTTGAATGGCTCAAGATGAAAGACTGGCGCTGGATTCCCTTACAGAGGTAATGTGATTTTGTTTGTAAATCTGAACTAGAGGAAAGATCTTATTTAATTGTGGATTAAAATGAATGCTAATTTAAGTATTATTTGAACAAATGCATACAATTTTAAGTTTGTTTCAAGGCAGATATAAATGTTATGTTAAATCTTGATCAAATAAAGTGCAGTATGCTTTTCTAACATTTTAAAGGGGTCATGACTGGGATTTTTTTTACTCTAATATACTCCATGTTCTGATGTAATGTTAAAGGGTTAGTTCACCTAAATATGGAAATTCTGCTATTATAAAATATGTATTTTTAGATGAAATCCTAGAGCTCTCTGGCACTGTCAAAACATCTCATGTGACTTCAGACGTTTAACTGTAATTACGACTGCTCGATTAAGGGAAAAATCATAATCACGATTATTTTGGTCAAAATCACGATTATTTAAAGGAGACCTATTATACACATTTGTTACAGCACAATTTACAGTGTTTTTAATAAAACAGTTTCAAATAAGTTGTTTTGAGGCAGGTTATTTGTCACTTACAGTATTAATGGGATATTAGATACTAGTATCACTCCAAATCCCAAATTGTGGTATCAAGCTAACCCTACTGTAATCAAAGATCACAAACCTTTCTATTTAGCATTTGGTCAAATAAATGTTTTTATTTTATACTGATGAGTATGCATTGAACTACAAAACTGTAGTTTGTGTTCAAGCTACAGAAATGTATTTTTCAAAGATCGAAGCAAATTAGATTTCTCATGAGATGACCTCTTTAGGACCTTTTGGGGAAAGACTAACTATACCCAGAGCTAAAATCAGGTAAAAGTGCATTAATCATTAGGGACTCTGCCAACTTATTTTTTTATAAAATGTGGAACCCTATGATTTATTTTGTCAAGACCTTACCTTCTTTGTAGATGGACCCCCCCCCCCTTTATTATTATCATTTCATTATTAGCATAATTTTCTCTTGTTTTTTGTTTGTGCGGTTGATTTGAGTTGGGATAAGGGTTATGTTATGGTTGTTTACACAACTGTATTTCACTATTATTATGTACGTTTACAACCAGCAGATTACACTATATGTTTCACATGTCATATTATTGTTATTTTAGTATCTGATTAATAACATTTTTTTAAAAACGGCATTAATAAATGCAATCAGGAGCTTGTCATACCTGCACGAGTCCTCTTTTGTACATGGCACAAAGGATGAAGAGAGAGTCTGAAGACCACTCCATGTGCATCACCTGGTCCAGGCATGTGTATAGGTGCACAATCTGAAGGGTGCTGATGTCCCGAACCACCAGGCGATACTGAACACAGGTGGCCTAAAACCCAAATTAAATGTGATAATTAATGTGAAAAATTTAAAGTAGTATACTATTTTGATCACGTTCATGATGTGATTTAATATGCAGCTGAAGTCTGAATTATTAGCCCCCCTGTATATTTTTCCCCCAATTTCTGTTTAACGGAAAGAAGACTTTTCTCAACACATTTATAAACATAATATTTTTAATAACTCATTTCTAATAACTGATTTATGTTATCTTTGCCATGATGACAACACATAATATTTTACTAGATATTTTTCAAGATACCAGTATTCAGCATAAAGTGACATTTAAAGGCTTAACTAGGTTAATTAGGCAAGTTAGGATATGGTTAAAAAGTGCTAAACTAGTCAAAATAAAAAAATCTTTCTCCAGAAGAAAAAATATTATAGAAATACTGTGAAAAATCCCTTGCTGTTAAACACCATTTGGTAAATATTTGAAAACGGAAAGAAAAACAAATCACAGGAAGACTAATAATTTTGACTTCAACTGTATGATGATGATGTTAATAGCTGTAAGAACATTCTTACCAGATATTTCCCATCTGGAGAAACTTTGCACAGTTGATTGGACTGCTTGAAGACCTCGGAGAAATTCATGCTAATGAAACCAACAGAACAGTGCATCTCAGATTAGAGACTGAAAAGACAAATATGACAACATTCAGACAATTAGGCATGGGACGATAACTGGTTTCAAGGGTTTACCACAGTTTGGAAAAGTCAAAGTTTTAAAACCACCAACATTTTCTGTTATACCATTCCTATGGTATATGTATGTACGTTTAGTTTTGTTTTTACATGTTTTTTTACAACTATTTTAGTTTTTTTAGGGCAACAGTATCTCCAGCTGAAAAGGACCCTCCACAACAAAAGCTACTGTTCCAAAATATTTTAAATGTTTCTTAAAATAAAATAGATTGTATTCAACGGGGGAAAAGTTGTTGTTTTTTACCCAGACATTTAAAAACAACATATTTTAGAGCAGTAATCACAATACCGTGAAACTGTGATATTTTTATCCAAGGTTATCATACCTTCAGAATCTTATGCCCATGCCCAGTCACAATTATTGATGATTCAACTTATTTACATTACATTTACATTTTGCAGACGCTTTAATCCAAACTGACTTACAAGTGTGGATAAAAGAAGCACCTCAAAATTATTGTGATTATCTTATTGCAGTTTTTTGAAAATTATTGTTAAAACTACAGCAAAAACTATGCTGTTAAAGTTCATGTCGTGCCACAGAAAATGATAAAGTCTTTTGGTTATAGTATATTTTATACTTGCCTACGTTTCTTGCTTTTTCAAAATATGAAAAATATATATTTTACAGATTGTAAAAAAGCAATCTTATTTAATTACATGGAAATGACTTAGTTGTACAACATTATTGTATTATAGTAAACTATTGACATTCTCTCTTGATTCAATATTTATTATAATCCCAATAAAACAGCATAGAGCCAATATATCAGCTATATTATTCATCAGTCTTATAATAACGTTATTAATACGCATAGCTACTTTAAAGTTATAATTTTGTGGTGAAATATGACCCAGACATGCTCTCAATAACAGATTTCCTAATTCGTAACGTTAAGTCTCGCCTAGGTAACATTATGACTACTTTGTAAAATTATTAGACTTTAAAAACGACAACATTTTAATTTATTTCGTCAGCTTTTAGGAAACGTTAAACGCTCCGTACACTGCAGTGTGCACAACAATTACTAAAGTTAACGTTACATAGCTGGTATGTTAACATCTTACCTTTTTGAATAAATTATGTATTAATCCGACGAGTTAACCGGCCAGTTTTTAAGTCCTTCGCAGGACAAAACAAAACCGCACTCATCAGAACCAACGAAGCTTTTTTGAGATCTCAACCGAATCCCGTATTATTGTTTCGGAAGTTACGTTTCACGAAACGCCCGTTTGTGTTGTGCAGACGGCCAATCAGCGCCGTGCTTATATGTCAGTGTCACAGGGGAATTATGGGAAATGAAGTTTCATCGTCTATTTCTACTATTCCCCAAAATGTAACAAAAATATGACTTTGAAATAAAAGTATGACTTTTTTTTTAAATGTAAAATTATTTTATAACACTTCTAATTAAACCCCAAACGTCTTTATGTAGTAAAAAGAGCAAGGTTATTTAAATAATCGATTATAAACGATTTTATTGGAGACATTTAACATATTTCTAGTCTTTAAAACAGTCCGTCACACCTTACGCATAAATACTTGATGGGTGAAAATGTAAATGTCAAGCTTTAATCACATTTTCGCGACCTCTTGATATGGGATTAGTGTTTCCCGCTCGTCTGCGCCCAAACGGCGGCTAAAAAAAACGCCTCCTCCCGTCCCCCACCAATTCCCCCAACCCAACCCTCCACAGCCAAGAGCACTCACTCCGAGAGCCTATTTACCCTATACCTGCATAATCAGCCTCATCTCCCGCTCTCTCATATCCTATTTTAACCCCAAAAATAGTAATTCAATGTGGTTATGATGCTCAACGGCTTAATCCGCAGTTCATGACAGGGCTGTAGTTTCCGCGGGTCAGCAGCAGGTCAAGGATTTTGGGATCCAGAAAACATCGCCATAGTTTGTTCCAAGCCAGGAATATCACTTATTTGGTAAGTAAATATCAATAAATAGTTTGTTTGAACTCTGCTTTAAAAAAGAGAGAGTTATTGCGATTTTTGTTTTATTATCGACAGTGCTGAAGGTAAACCCACCCACTTTAAGTGCTCGTGTTTTCATCATCCAGTTTATTATCGATACATACAGTGAACATCAACATTGAGGTAAATAATTCTAAATATGTACGTTTATAAAGGTTAATAAATGTGTGCACGATTTAATAAGTAATCGAATTAGGTTTCGTTTGTGTAAATACTTTATTTTTTAACCTTGCATTTATATTTCACAAAACATTAAGTGCACTGCTGCGATTTAATTTGTTCCTTTTTGTCTAACAGTTAGAAAATCGATGAGTGTCCTGCAAAATTGATGCAGCGGCCAGAGTTCACTATGATAATTGTGTGTCAACATGTACAGTAGACTAAACCTTGTGCTTGATAAGACACATGAAGTTCTCAAGAAAGCGCTGTTTTTTCTTCAGAACTTGACACTATTATTCATTTAACGCCAGCCTACTTCGTGTTCTTCTTTATTATATTATATTATATTATATTATATTATATTATTATATTATATTAGAGACTAAGCCGATTGAAAATTAATAAATATT
>CAIGQV010019087.1:2735983-2750983 GCA_903798115.1 Danio jaintianensis
TATTAGAGACTAAGCCGATTGAAAATTAATAAATATTATATTATATTGTATTATATTATTATATTATATTATATTATACTATATTATATTATGCTATGCTATATTAGGCTATATTATTATATTATACACCATCTATTTAAAAATATTAATAAGCTATAGCCTAATTACTAGAATATCATTTCATTTATATTATATAAATATTACATAGAGTTCGTTTGCAAAAAATAAATTATAGCCTACTATCATTATTTTAATACTTTTTAAATTAAGATCTTTTTTTAAATGAGCTTTTAAATGAAAAAAAAAAGATGAAAATATAACTTATTAAAATATATTAATGAAATAATGAAAATCCGTGAAAATAAGCCTATTATAGGGTATACATACAAATGTAATAGTCTATATAATTATGTACCGCATTTAATACATATAAACGTAGGCTATATATAATTTAATTCTTTATTTAATTTAATTTAACGTGACTATTTATTATTTGGATAGTGTCAAATGAAGGCAGAGATGTGTGACGGCTTTTGTGTAATTCGTTGTCAAGGCTGCTGCGTTAGTTTAACACTGCGCTCAATGGAGTTATGGTCTCTCGATGACGTTTTTAGTTTAAATGAATACTATTTTCCATAATAATAATAATAATATTTATTGTCTCTTCTGTTTGGGCATATGCTAACGTTATATTTTGGTCTGAACTTGAACTGTACAGAGGAAGGATTTAGCACTTTTTGGTCCGTGACGCATTAACAGGTGAATTTCCTCTCAGTGTTTCTGCCATGCCTGATCTTTTGGGGGGCATTTCGACGTGAACGTCGGTAAGAAACGGCTTCATTCGTTTTAAAACACAAAGCCTTTGTCAAGTGATAATTCAATTCTCCGCTTGAATCCCTGTTGAGTGTGTATAATTGCTGGCAGAGCCTTAACTTCTCTCGAGGTGGCATCTACCACGGGAATACAGGTCAAAATTAGTAAACACGACATTTTGTTCCTCGCTCGTGAAACTACACTTCGGACTTGACATTTACGAGCTTCATTTATTCAGTTATTCGATTTTGTTGTCACTTTAGCAAGTTTTTATTTTAAAAGTTTCCATTTAAAATTAGGAGGAGTGCACTGAAATGCTCTGTGAGAACTATGTGTTGGAGCAAAAGTGGTTTGTACTATATGTTATTATTATGATTGTTATTTATTTGTGATAATAGTATGGTCCTGTCGTGTGCTCAATGAGTTTTTTATTAGTAAAGCTTTTTATTTTGTTGCACTTTTCAATGAAGGCCGTCGTCTTTTCATGCGGCGTTACCGAGGGAACAGACGCGACGCGCGCTGCGCAACAGCAAATATGTGTTCCGCATGAAGGCACTTATTATAAGAGAAAACACTTTATCCTTTTCTTTATTCTTATTTTATTATTATTATTATTATTATTATTATTATTATTATTATTACACATTTAGATTAAGTTTTAAATAGCACATTTAGATTACCCGTCTTAATGGAGGAGACAGGGCGTGCTAACAAAAATAAGGCTATATCTCAATAAAATCTGTAGCCTACTTGCAGGATGTTGATTTTAAATGTTTTAAAAACAGTTCGACTTCTGTAATTTTTATTTGTTTATTTATTTTTGGGGGGAACGAAATGAAATTGATATCTCAAGGATGCTTTTGACTGAAAGGCTGAACAGTTTTTTTCTGTTATTTCTTTTTTTTAGGGAAGTATTAATAATAAAAATTATAATCTTTATCATGATTCACAGAAGATATTTAACCACTAAAATGTAATTCATAAAAAAAAATTTGTTTATATACGCAAAAATCCTGTAATGCACATTTAAGTCAAGAATCATTTGATCAAACTCGATTTATATATTTTTATAATTTGCTTGCTTCAGATCTCTAATCGCTAGTTTATATATTTTAATAAGTACTGGTTGGAATACTTTTATTAATTGCGTTTTTACTTAAATATATCAGTTATACTGATTGATGATCATTGTATATTTTTCCATTTATTTTCATTCATTCATTCATTTTCCTTCGGCTTAGTCCCTTTATTCATCAGAGGTCGCCACAGCGGAATGAACTGCCAACTTATCCATAATGTGTTTTATGCAGTGGATGCCCTTCCAGCTGCAACCCAGTACTTGGAAACATCCATACACACTCATTCACACTCATACACTACGGCCAATTTAGTTTACCCAATTCACCTATAGCGCATGTGTTTGGGCTGGGGGGGAAACTGGAGAACCCGGAGGAAACCTACGCGAACACGGGGAGAACATGCAAACTCCACACAGAAATGCCAACTGACCCAGCCGAGGCTCAAACCAGTGACCTTCTTGCTGTGAGGCGACAGTGCTAACTACTGAGCCACTGTGTCGCCCCTTCCATTTATTTTCACCAATTATATTTACATAAAGTGCTTAATTAAAATGAATGTCTTGATTCTGACCCAAATACAGTTGAAGTAATCCTTTATATTTTTACCGTAAGGCTTTTTTAAAGCATTATTGTACTGTTGAGATTTTACCGAACAGCCCAACAGTCTTGGGCCATTTTATTTAATTTGACCTAATTTACATGAATGTGATATGAATGTAAATACATGAATATAATATGAGAAATTATCCACAATTATATGGCCATAAATACAGCTGTTTGTTCAAACTATTTATTTAAAATGAGCTGAAACAACACAATTTTTGAGGTTTTTTTGGGGACAGCTTAGTTTTTTATGTTCAATCCACTTAAATTTGTGAAAACGAATAAGTTAGCTTAGTTCCTTCATGTTGTCCATAGACAAATTGATTTTGAGGAACACAGCATTTGTTACAGGGTAAGTCAGTAAACAGGGTATTTAAGTCTTTTTAAATGAGCATACAGTCCTTTGATTTCAAATCACAGCCACATTGTTATTATATATTGATCATCTGCTTTCAAAGCTGATCTAATGATATGAAAACTGAGAATGTTGTATCGGGTGTGTTGCAGTAATTTACAGTCTCTTCAACTGCTGCAGACTTGCTTTCGATTTGTTGACTTGTTCCTCTTGTGTAGCACTGATTTTACAGCCCTGGTTTCCTGTGAGTAATATGATGGAGGAAGTGTGTGGTCTGTAGGGCAGTTGCAGTGGATCAGTTTCAGGCAGGTTTGGGCAAGTCAATCTGGCATCTTTTATTCTGAATCTGTGCATCCAGCCTCAAAAGATCTGCTGGGATGGAGAGATGCGTTGGCCAGCAGGGTGGAAATTACTTTTAAATCCATTCCAGTGTGAATTCAGTTTTTTTACACACAATGATATTATTATTATTCATTCATTCATTCATTCATTTTCTTTTCGGCTTAGTCCCTTTATTAATCTGGGGTCGCCACAGCGGAATGAACCGCCAACTTATCCAGAATATGTTTTACGCAGCGGATATCCTTCCAGCCGCAACCCATCACTGGGAAACACCCATACACACTCATTCACACACATACACTACGGACAATTTAGTTTACCCAATTCACCTATAGCGCATGTCTTTGGACTGTGGGGGAAACCGGAGCACCCGGAGGAAACCCACGCCAACACGAGGAGAACATGCAAACTCCATACAGAAATGCCAACTGACCCAGCCGGGGCTCGAACCAGCGACCTTCTTGCTGTGAGGCGACAGCGCTACCCACTGCGCCACCGCGTCACCTATTATTATTATTATTATTATTGCTAATTTAGAGTACACTCAAAAAATAATGTTTGTTGTTTGTTTAAAATACTTATTTAAAATGAGCTGAAGGGCAGCACGGTGGTGCAGTGGTTAGCACTGTCGCCTCACAGCAAGAAGGTCGCTGGTTCGAGCCCCGGCTGGGTCAGTTGGCATTTCTGTGTGGAGTTTGCATGTTCTCCCCGTGTTCGTGTGGGTTTCCTCCGGGTGCTCCGGTTTCCCCCACAGTCCAAAAACATGTGGTATAGGTGAATTGGGTAAGCTAAATTGTCCGTAGTGTATGTGTGTGAATGAGTGTGTGTGGATGTTTCCCAGTGATGGGTTGCAGCTGGAAGGGCATCAACTGCGTAAAACATATGCTGGAAAAGTTGGCGGTTCATTACGATCAACACAAATCAAATTTTTTACAGTGTACGGTCCAAAATATCCGTAAATTAACAGTTTTACGTATTTTCTGATTATTTTTTCTTCTTCTTTTTTAATATTATTATTAATATTTATTTATGCTTTTGGGTGACACGGTAGCACTGTCGCCTCACAGCAAGAAGGTCGCTAGTTAAAGTCCCGGCTGGGTCAGTTGGCATTTCTTTGTGGAGTTTGCCTGTTCTTCCTGTGTTCGTGTGGGTTTCCTCCGGGTGCTCTGGTTTCCCCCACAGTCCAAAGACATGCGCTATAGATGAATTGAATAAACTAAATTGTCCGTTGTGTATGTGTGTGAATGAGTGTGTATGGATGTTTCCCAGTACTGGGTTGCAGCTGGAAGGGAATCCGCTGTGTAAAACACATGCTGGATAAGTTGCTGGTTCATTCCGCTGTGGCCGAAGGAAAATGAATGAATGAATTTACTTATGCTTTTTAATTGCATTGTGGGACCTTGATCTTTCCTCCAACAACTTTTGATGTTAAACGGTTTGAAAAAGTGATTTTATTGACATTTTGAATAGTTTGATGTGCTATATTGTCTGGTTTGGTGATGTAAATTACAATGCAAAAACCCGATAATAAACTGCCAGTAGTTTTTCTGTTATTTTACAGACCTAATTATCTCTATATTATTCATTATACATTGTTTTAAACCACTAAAACTTTCATAATAGTCACTTTGATAAAATGCACAGTTGAATTTTTATCATCAAATGTCAACAGAGCAGAGATCAACGTCCCATTATGCAATTCACAACCGTAAATAAGCAGAAAAAACTGTAAATCATGAAATACTGAACCTGTTAATTCTACAGATATGTTTTTATGATGTACTCACAATCTAAATGTTCTAAAAATTCTGAATGTAATTTTTAAAATGTGTTGAAAAAAAATCTTTACTCCGTTAAACAGCACTTGGGAAATATTTGAAAATGAATATTTCACAGGAGGGCTGTATAACTGTATATATTAACTAATAGTTATTATCATCATACTTCCACAGTTGATTAATTATATTAAAAAAGAGATAATATGTGCGCAGTGGGTAGCGCTGTCGCCTCACAGCAAGTAGGTCGCTGGTTCGAGCCTCGGCTGGGTCAGTTGGCATTTCTGTGTGGAGTTTACATGTTCTCCCCGTGTTCGCGTGGGTTTCCTCCGGGTGCTCCGGTTTCCCCCACAAGTCCAAAGACATGCGCTATAGGTGAATTGGGTAAGCTAAATTGGCCGTAGTATATGTGTGTGAATGAGAGTGTATGGGTGTTTCCCAGTGATGGATTGCAACTGGAAGGGCATCCGCTGCGTAATGGTTCGATAAGTTGGTGGTTCATTTTACTGTGGTGACCCCAGATTAATAAAGGGACTAAGCTGAAAGGAAAATTAATTAATAAATATAATATGGGGCAGCACAGTGCTTCACAGCAAGAAGTTCACTGGTTCGAGTCCCGGCTGGGTCAGTTGCCATTTCTGTGTGGAGTTTGCATGTTCTCCCCGTATTGGCATGGGTTTCCTCCGGGTGCTCCGGTTTCCCCCACAGTCCAAAGACATGCGGGTGGTGAATTGAACAAGCTAAATTGGTCGTATAGTGTGTGTGTGTGTATGTGAGAATGTGAGAGTGCTGGAAGGGCATCCGATTTATCCCTGATAAATAAGGGACTAAACCGAAGGAAAATGAATGAATATTTCACAGGAGGGCTGTATAACTGTATACATTAACTAATAGTTATTATCACCATACGTCCACAGTTGATTAATTATATAAAAATATATATATTTTTGTTTTACAAGTTTTTTTAATATGTAAATGAGGCATTATTTCGATAAATATATATTCATTTGCATACTTTAGCATGAAAATCTGAACCCTAGATGATGTCAGATTCAAGATAGCTTTTTTTACATTAGAAAAAGGGGGTTTTGGGTAGCATTTTTTTAATCACTCCTTTAGACAATACAAACAGCCAGAAATATTGAATATAATCAGGTAAATTCTGTATGAACATAAAACTTTGAATGTTTCGCTTATGTATCCTGCTGAAGTGAAGTTGTACGAGTCAAAAAATCTCATTAAAAAGTGTATTTTGGATGTTTTCTTTACACAGACTGAAAAAAAAGATTTTTTGCCTGCAGATTCTTGCCTTAAAAAAAGCAATTGTTACTCACTATTTACTCTCCCTTCAGTTTCATTCTTCTGTTAAACACAAAATCCGATATTTTGAAGAAGGCTGAAAACCTGTAACCATTGACTTCCATAGTAAGAATAACAAATACTATGGAAGTCAATGGTTACAGGTTTCCAACATTTTTCACTCTGTTATTCTGTAATCATTTATTTACCCTCGTATAATTTCAAACCTTTATTTTTTAAGTCATTCATATTTTTATTGACCGCATTGGGTCATTACTGGTGCTTTAATTTGTCACTGATGCGTTTGCCGCTCTTGTAAATCTTGTTTTGCTGTGATTCAGTGTGATCTACCCTGCGGTGGATTGTCCAACGTCCAAGATGTCCCAGTCGTCCACCGCTGATGAGGGTCCAACCTTTGAGCACTTGTGGAGTACCCTGTGAGTTCATTGACACTCATCACATGCATTTGTGTTGTGTTATCACGTCACAATTAATTTGCACTATTTATTGTATTCTGGTTAATTCATATTAAAGGGATAGTTCGCCCAAAAATGAACATTTACTCACTATTTACTCTCCCTTCACTTGTTCTAAACTGTTTCTTTATTCTGTTGAACACAAAAGAAGATATACTGAAAAATGTTGGAAACCCTTAACCATTGACTTTTATAGTATTTGTTTTTTCTACTATGGAAGTCATAGGTTACAGGTTTTCAGCTTTCTTCAAAATATCTTCTTTTGTGTTCAACAAACTCAAACAGGTTTGGAAGTGAAGGGAGAGTAAATAGTGAGTACATTTTAATTTTGGGGGAACTATCCCTTTAATTGTGTGTGCAAAATTGGTTTAGCAAATATAACAGCGTAAATAATTTGAACCAATTTATGTATTTGTACTTTAATACTTTTTAATTAATACAATTAAAGACATATATAGTAATAATAAAGGAATACAATAATTCATTTTTTCCACTATGTTAATGAGAACTAGAGGAAATGTGTTTAAAATGTCTTGAAAATGGCTGTAATGCACAAACTGTACTAAAAAGGAGCTATTTTTCAACATGGCTTTACTCTCTTTTTTAAAATCTCTTTTTAATATTACTAGCAATAATTTACTAATTTAAATATATGTTTATTTGCATACATTTCTTGCAAGCAAATCTAAATCCAGGATGATTCAGTTGTTTACATTAGAAATTTTTTTTTTTTTGCGAATGTTTGTTTTGAATCACTCCATAATTTAGAAAATGCTACAGCCAGAAATGTTGCATATATTCAAGCACATTCTGTATGAACACGTCCCTCTGTAAAAAAACATCAGATAAAACTAAAATAAAACTGTGCTGTTGAAGTGGAGTCAAAGCAGGAAAATAATTTACAAATTTAAACTCCAATTTGCTTTCTTTGAATTTAATTATATTAAATAATTTTTTTTTATATAATATGGGAATTAAAAGTATATATATATAGGACAATCGATTTTAGATTAGTTTTTTCTTAAAGAGCATTAACACAGAGCAATTATAATGTACGGGGCGGCACGGTGGCTTAGTGGTTAGCGCTGTCGCCTCACAGCATTTCTGTGTGTAGTTTGCATGTTCTCCCCGTGTTGGCATGGGTTTCCTCCGGGTGCTCCGCTGTCCCCCACAGTCCAAAGACATGCACTATAGGTGAATCAAATAAACTAAATTGGCTGTAGTGTGTATGTGTGTGTGTGATTGTGAGTGTGTATGGGTGTTTCCTAGTACTGGGCATCCGCTGTGTAAAACATATGCTGGATAAGTTGGCGGTTCATTTTGCTGTGGCGAGCCCTGATAAATAAAGGGACTAAGCCAAAGGAAAAATAATGAATTATAATGTACTTGAGCTAATGACTGCCAGTAATGCATAAAACAAACAGTTATGATTAAAATGTATAATAATTATGTGTTGGATATGCCTTGTAGGTGGCCTATTTTGTAATGAAAAAACTATTTTATTATTATGTTTAGGCATTTTCCACCTTTAAAGTCATTGGAAGCCTTTTTTTTAAAATATGAAACAAGATGAGTTTCTTTATACAACAAAAATAGATGGTGATCCCTACAAAAATGCACTATTAAATAATCCAGTCCAAATTTCATATTTAGCTATAGTTACAGTATCATAATTACTGGTTTGCACCTGCATGTGTACTTTGCTTATTATAGGCTTTTTATTTTGGTTATGCATGAGCAATTCCATGCAAATGTCAGCCTTGCAATGAAAGAAAAATAAGTTTTCACCAAAATAGAGAAACCCTTTCTAAGTTTTTTGTGTAGGCTTGTATTTTACAGTACTGCAAAAACACTCCAAAATGTCTCTGTCAGTGTTTTCAAACAATTATATTTGATTTTCCAAAGTCACACAAGTGCCAATTTCACATCTGTCACATCCATAACGGAGAGGTGTCACATCCATAACCAAACTTTTTCCTCATAAATGCAAAATTGTCAAATAAAATCAAATCAAACATTTATGTTCTATAGTGAGCCGACTCTTATCCTTTTGATTAGCATTGTTTCTTTTGGGTTGTGCAGTTTCATTCACAGAATTTAACACATAACAAGGTTTACAGGTGTGTTACAAAGCTTTTAATGATTGAATTGTTTCGAATTTTGATGATTTAGCAGTGATTGACGCAGCATGTCTTTGTGTTGTTTCAGTGAGCCCGACAGCACGTATTTTGAGCTTCCTCAGGCAGGACACTCAGGGGACAGGGCTTCCAGCAGCCTGCCCGGCAACCGCGCTGAGGTCTGCATGGACGTCTACCACATGAGAGACATGAGGGACATGAACGACAACGTCATGGTAAGAGCACGCAGGGAAAAAACACACACACAAATGCTTTAAATAACTTTGAAAATAACATATCTTTTAACCCTTTTGCACGTAAGTTCTAAATACTTTAGCTGATGTGAGTTTTTTTATTCTGACCAATATTTAGAATGCATCGCTTTAAAGTTTCCAAGGCAAAGGGGCTAGTTTATTACTTGACAGCCCAACATGGGGAGAACATGCAAACTCCACACAGAAATGCCAACTGGCCCAGCCGGGACTCGAACCAGCAACTGTGAGGCGACAGTGCTAACCACTGAGCCACTGTGTCACCTAAATGAATAATATAATAAATAATAAAATAAAAACATGAATCACAAAAAAAACGTAAAACTGCTCACTTACGGATATTTTTTTACAGTGTTTATATCGTATTTTGTTTATTTTTTTCTCTCTTCAACAAATATTGACAAACGTCCTTATTATTATTGTGAAATATCTGATATTCCGATTCTCAAATATGTGTAAGAACCAAGGTTATTATAGTTAACGAAAACGAACGAAAAAACGAAAACTAGAATTGAAAAAGCATTTTCGTTAACTGAAATAAAAATATAAACGAGGGTTTTTAAAAAAAACTAAAACTAACTGAAACTGTATTGTGTACATACAAAACTAACTGAAACTAACTAAAATTATAGCAAAAACGTCCTTCGTTTTCGTCTTTGTAAATGTATTTAATACATTAGCCTACTGTAAGTCTTTTAAAAGTAAATCTATTTACTTCGCGCTGCCAGGTGTTTGACCCGTACGGCACCTCACACAGAGTCTGTGATGCCATTGGCCAGATCAAACCGGTTCTTCTCCGGTCATTCCTCGCTGTTGGTCCCGCGACAAAAACAACGCCTAGACATGACAGCACCACGGTGACAGCATTAAATATAGAGACTTAAATTCATTAATTTAACACATTTGTGCCCAATAATGGGTTTTATTTCTTTATTACCGATCGCGATCGAATCATTCTTTTTAACCGGATCTTCTAAGTGAACCGATTGAACTAGTTCACCAAATCAAACTGAATCATTTGATTCGAGTCTCCAGTAAGCACTTTTATCCACAAACTACTTACTTTTTAACATGCCCGATACCCACCTCCGATTTGAAATAAACCAATATATTCTGAGTATTCAGGTAATTAGAACAGTACACTGAGATCAGATTTGAGAAGCGGTGAACCGATAATACTGCGCATGCGTGATTCAGTGAACTGAAGACAAACAGTACATGACAGCCTGCTGTGACTGAACTAAACTTAATAAACTGCAGCGCATGTAAACCAAGGGCTTAAATGAGAAGATCTGGCAAAAAAAACGTAAGTTTATTTCATAACAGAAAATCGTAATGGAATTTAAATAAGTGAATCCTGCTTCAGTTGGGTTGCAAAACGTAATTGAAAGACACTTTTTAGATCATGCTGATGTTTTTACCGACTGAAATTATGATTGCTGACTACATATATTTGGTATGTTTAGTCCTAACTTTGGAGGATTGTCACAAAAGCATAAAAACTAGTAAATCTACCTCTAAAATCTATTTAAAACTAACTGAATTTGAAAACAAAAAGTCAAAATGAAATAAAAACTAAAACTAATGAAAAATCCAAAACTATTATAACCTTGGTAAGAACATGTATTTCGTCTATTTAAGCAGGTTAATAATGATCATATTATTTGATATTTGATGGGTGATGGGCGCTGCCATGTTTAGTCTGCAGAGCTGCTGGATTTACAACATGTTGATTTATAACTTTCTCCCAAAATACATGAAATAAGGGTCTGTTTAAGTGGGAGAGGAATAGAGTAAATTTTTTTTGGGACGTCTGAAAACCCCTTTTCCACTTTAAAGGTCCCGTGAAATTAAAATAATTTTTTTAGATGTTAGTTTCAGTCTGTTCGTTTTTAGCATATAAGCTAGTGCGCTCCAAAACAGTGACAAAATTCACGTTTAGAAGATATAAAACAGATATAAACATGTAAAGTTTGCAGTTTGTCACTTCCGCCTAAATGGATCAATGGACGCATTTTTTCACATCACCTCATACTTCAGTTTATCATCAAATCTTGACCAATCAAGTACTCTCTAGCATCTGACATGTCTCGCCCCTTTTTTGGAAGACGCTTTTCATTTGATGCGCTTGAGCTCATCCGCTCTCACTGGCAGAGCTGTGATAAACTCTATGTCCCACCCTCTCTACATTTTTCAGTTAAGATTGCATCAAACATCGAATAAAAAATGCACATTTCAAAGCACTTCACGGGACCTTTAACTTAAGAACAACTGCAATAAAAAATTTTCGAAACACACAATTGCATTCTCACAAAAATCAAAGTGAATCTAACTAGACAGGATGTGGTAGTATATATTTTGTGTATCTATATTTGTTTTTTGTATTTGGAGCAGTTGACAAATCACCAAGTCCATTAACTTTTAAAAATTAACCAAAAAAATGATTCGTAAGATGTTTATTTGACTACTTTTCCTTTCCTTTTTTGGATGTTCACAAATTTAATCTCATAGTTAACAAGAATACATTCCACATAATCTGACAAAAACAATGGAAATGTAATATTAAAAGTATTAAAAGTAGTGCTGGGCTAGGATTAATCGCATACAAAATAAAAGTTTGTTTTGGAATAATATATATGTGTGTGTATTCAATATATTTATTATGCATATGTGATACACACACGTACAGAAGCAAAACTATACAAAACAATTTTGTTACATATATATTTAAACTTATATACATATATATTTTATATCTAAATATAAATACAATTTTCTCAAATATGCATGCACGTGTGTATTTATATTTACATGATAAATATACACAGTACACACACTTAAATTATGTCAAAACAAACTTTTATTTTGGATGCGATTAATCGCGATTGATTTTTGCCCAGCTCTAGTTAGAATATAGTAACATCATGTAAAAATCTCTTATAAATAATAATAATAAAAAAAACTACACTTAAAAAAATGATTCATTGGATTTACTCAGTTTTTTTAAGGTATAAGTGGTTGCGAACAATTGATATGGACTGAATTTAAACAAACAAATTAGGTTTAGTAATGTTCAACTTAATTTATTTGTTTAAATTCAGCCCATTTCAATTGTTTGCAACCACTTATACCTTAAAAAAATTGAGTAAATCCAATGAATCATTTTTTCCTTCAGTGTATAGTAGCAAACTGGTGCCTGGATTTCCCTCCTTATCCATCCGGATTCCCTCCTCAATCCCTGGTTTCCCTCTCGTGTGCTGGTTTTTCCCTCCCTTCAGGCTGTGTGTGAGGCTTTAATTAGAGAGAAAAGCCAAGGCACGAACAATGACACCTGCTCCTGCCTCCCATCTGGGCCACACCAGCCGGGAAACATGAGCAGTGGACACACTCGATCACCACATACACTCAAAATAAATCAATATAAAAGTTTTTTTTCACACATAGTGCAAAGAATGTCTTTTTTTGGCATTACCATTATTTAAATACTTATCAATTCTCATAATGATTGTAAAATAGTAACTGATTATTACAAATTGAACTGTTAAATGTGCATAGATTAATGTAGAACAACAAAGGAAGCTATATGTTATATATAAAATTATTTGTATTTTAATACTTTCTCTAAGTTAATCATTTAATGGAGTACTGAGGACAGTATTGTTTCAGTATCTTTGAAACATTGTTGTATCCCTTATTAATCGTTTGATTTAGTTTTTATGTTCCATTTTTTTTGTTTAAATTTTTTTGTGTGTTTTTTGTAATTTTGTAGACAATTTTAGTTCATTTTAGTTATTTTAGCAAATCAAGTTAAACTACATAAAAATAATGCAAATATTTGGCAACTTGCTGAATTAAAAGAAGTTAAAGGTTTCTATATATATATATTTATTTTAGTTTATTATATTTCATTAATCAAAAAAATATTATTTTAGCATCCTAACATGAATGGAATCTTTTCAAAATTTGCACAAAAAAAAATATATATATATATGTCGCCTCACAGCAAGAAGGTTGCTGGTTTGAGTCCCGGCTGGGCCAGTTGGCATTTCTGTGTGGAGTTTGCATGTTCTCCCAGTGTTAGCGTGGGTTTCCTCTGGGTGCTCCGGTTTCCCCCACACTGCCACTGCCTCCATGCCACATCCTGAGGGGCTTTTTTCAGTTTATTGATGACAATTTGCATTTCATTCATTCATTTTCTTTTCGGCTTAGTCCCTTTATTAATCTGGGGTCACCACAGCGGAATGAACCGCTGAATTATCCAGCATATGTTTTACGTAGCGGATTCCCATCACTGGGAAACATCCATACACACCCATTCACACACATACACTACGGACAATTTAGCTTACCCAATTCACCTATACCGCATGTCTTTGGACTTGTGGGGGAAACCGGAGCACCCGGAGGAACCCACGCCAACACGGGGAGAACATGCAAACTCCACACAGAAACGCCAACTGACCCAGCCGAGGCTCGAACCAGTGACCTTCTTGCTGTGAGGCGAACGTGCTACCCACTGCACCACCGTGCAGCCCTCAATTTTGCATTAGTATAATGTTATTATTATTAGCAGTATTATTTATTATATGCATATTTATATTTGTTTTAATAAAAACAAGTTTAGATTTGTCCACCTGTTGGGTTTTGGAGACGTATGCGTCAGTATATGGGGCATAAGAATAGGACGTGTGTTTGGATATAACTCAGTTTTCTGACCACACTTCGTTACTATTGTTCATTTATTAATTTGCTGGAAATTAGAACTGAATTTAGAAATAGTTTTGAAACAAATCTTTGTGCTTAACAAACTAAATTAAATATGTAGGCTAATGGATGTCTTCAGTGGAGTGCGTACAACACCGTTTCCTTATCCACGAAAGTAAATGAGTAAAGTAAAGAGTAAAAGTAAAGTAAAGAGAAAGTAAAGAGGCCGAATGGAGGAGGCTCGTTTTTTTATCCTCGCTGCAGATGGTTTGTTTCTAGTGAAGCATTCAGTTTTTCATTCATTCATTCATTTTCTTTTCGGCTTAGTCCCTTAATTAATCTGGGGTCCCCACAGCAGAATGAACCGCCAACTTATCCAGCATATGTTTTACGCGGTGGGTACCCTTCCAGCTGCAACCCATCACTGGGAAACATTCATACACACTCATTCACACACATACACTATGGACAATTTAGCTTACCCAATTCACCTATAGTGCATGTCTTTGGACTTGTGGGGGAAACCGGAGCACCCGGAGGAAACCCACACGAACACGGGGAGAACATGCAAACTCCACACAGAAATGCCAAATGACCAAGCCGAGGCTCGAACCAGCGACTTTCTTGCTGTGAGGCGATCGTGCTACCCACTGCGCCACCGTGATGCCCATGTTCAATTTTTCCACTTACAAATTCCGCCCTGTAAATAGCAAATGCGCCATGGCGTAACGCAAGTGACTCTTAAAGGGATAGGAGATGATACTCTGATTGGTTTAATGCATGTTATGCTCAAAACACACCCATAACTCATTAAGAGAATAAACACAACCCTGTTAGACCATGCGTCAGTGCGCATACCGTATTTTTCCATCCTTAAAATAGCAAAAGTGGATTCGGACACGGCCTTAATGCTTTTGCGCCATGCGCTTTAGACTTTGTGCCTAGATCGTTAAAATAGAATTTATATTAGCCCTGAATGATGATAGACTTTTTTGGCAGTATGTTTTTGCAAAAATGGTTAATTAATTTTTGTTTACTATTTTTGAGATGATACATTTGTCAAGGTTGACAGCACGTCATGATTTTACCAAGTACGATGCGATCCTGGATTAACATCATTTTTGTTGGAAAATGTAATCCACACCTATTCCCTACCACTAAACCC
>CAIGQV010019087.1:2752465-2762960 GCA_903798115.1 Danio jaintianensis
ATTTGATAAATTATTATTTATTTAAATTATTAGTATTATAAATTATTTTATTTTATAACATACATTTTATTTTATTTACTTTTATTTTATTTATTTTAATTTATTATTATAAATTATTATTTATTTAAGTTATTAGTATTATAAATTATTTTATTTTATAACATACATTTTATTTTATTTACTTTTATTTTATTTATTTTAATTTATTATTATAAATTATTATTTATTTAAGTTATTGTTGTTGTTATTATTGTTACTAATTATTATTATTAATATGATTTAATTTCTTTTACTTTTATTTTATTTGATAATTTAATATTTATTTAAATTATTATTACGAATTCTTGTAATTATTTATTATTTTGAGTTACTTCAATGTCACTTAAATGTATAAATTGATTTCCTGTTGCACTACTGAAAAAGCAGTTCTAGTACTACATTTATTTGTAACTGATTTGCAATTGATACTAAATTGATTCGAACTGGTAAATAGCAAACTTACAGTATAACTGAGATACATGTTGCTCAAATACACTTGTAGGTTATTCAAAAATGTAATTATATAAAAATATAGTGATGCATTGAAACTAAGTGAACATACAGATGTGGACAAAACTTAAGAAAGGAAAACTACAATGGTCACTAAAATAACTGAAAAATTAATGATTAATCAAACATTACTGAAAATAAACTAATAAAAATCAGAATTGTGGTTCAACAGAAGCATTAAAAAAAAAAAAACTAATGAAACTGGCCTGGACAAAATTAAAGAGTATGTTGTCCATGTCTGTAAGAACATTCTGAAAAATAATTCATACTTGTTCATGCATTATTTATGCGACTAGAATTCATCTTATATGCTGCTTGCTAGAAACCCTTTGAGACGCTCACCTGTTGATATTTATTCTGTTCACTGGTAACTGAGAATGATGATATTCAGACTTTTTTTCTGAATATTCAGAGCATTTGCAGTATTAAACTAGCAGAGTACTAGTAATATTTAGCTGTTTTGTTACTTTACAGTTGTCTATGAAGTCTACTTAACTTCATTTGGTTAATACCAGGATTAAACAGTGATTATGAATAAGTGAGAGTTCATAAAACCCACAGAAGGTAATAGCAGTTTGTTCTGTTTACAGCAGAGGGTGCTATTTTTACATCTTAGAAAGGTATATTTAAAAAGTTTCCTGCAGACAGATGTTATAGCAGGGTGAAAAATCTGGCCAGATATTAAAAAATACATAATTCCTAATAATGTAAAAGAAACTCATTTCAAAATATTACATAGATATTACCCATGCAATGATTTTATTAGTAAGTTTAAGGAAGGTTTTTCACCCTTGTGTTGTTTTTGTAAAATGGAGCCGGAAACAATTCTCCATTTATTTTTCAATGCAGTTACACAAAACGGTTTTGGTCCCAAGTTTCCTTATTACTTTTTGAAGTGTATTATACATTTATCAATATAACTGATAAAATGGTTTTATTTATGGATTGCTACTCTGGATTATTGGAAATGGACAAAATAACAAAAATTCGGATGTTATTTGGAAAGTACCACATCCACAAAACAAAATGTATGCTGACTGCACCAAACTGTAAACTCTTTTTCATTAATACAAATTGTTTTTTACGGGTGACACGGTGGCTCAATGGTTAGCACTGTCGTCAAACAGCAAGAAGGTCGCTGGTTCGAGTCTCGGCAGGGTCAGTTGGCATTTCTGTGTGGAGTTTGCATGTTCTCCCCTTGTTGGCGTGGATTTCCTCCGGGTGCTCCGGTTTCCCCCACAGTCCAAAGGCATGCGTTATAGTTGAATTGAATAAACTAAATTGGCCGTAGTGTGTGTGTGTGTGTGTGTGAATGAGGGTGTATGGATGTTTTTCAGTACTGGGTTGCAGCTGGAAGGGCATCCGCTGTGTAAAACATATGCTGGAATAGATGGTGGTTCATTCCGCTGTGGCAACCCCTGATAAATAAAGGGACTAAGCCGAAGGAAAATGAATGAAATTTTTTTTATGATTCCCTGACTTCAATACAGAGTAATCCCAAAACTCTTAACACATCCCAAGTGCTGAAAAAAAGTACGATTAATTTTTGTTGTTAATTCCCTTGTATACTGTTTTATGTATAACTCTGTACTCCCCTGTTTAATCAATGATAATAAAAAAAGATGTTATACCAGGGTTAGTTATAAATATAAATATACCTCACTATATGGGGTACATTGTCATTTAACAGCAGAGAATGTAAAACATATTTATTATGAATAAAAACAGTAAAAAGTGCAAAAAGATATATGTCACGACCTTTAACCAGGCGACACAGTGGCTCAGTGGTTAGCTAAACTAAATTGGCCGTAATGTATGTGTGTGAATGAGTGTGTATGGATGTTTGTCAGTACTGGGTTGCAGCTGGAAGGGCATCCGCTGTGTAAAACGTATGCTGGAATAGTTGGTGGTTCATTCCGCTGTGGCGACCCCTGATAAATAAAGGGACTAAGCCGAAGGAAAATTAATGAATGACCTTTAGCCAATATTGGGTCTCATTTTGTTTTAAGGTCAAATTCTCGCTATTAACAAACCATTAACTATGACTTTTAGCTCAATAAACTCCTAATTGGCTGCTTATTAATAGTTATTAAGGTAGTAGTTGGGTTTAGGTATTGATTAGAATAAGGATAAGAATTGCATAATATATACTTTATAAGTACTTATATCTTAATAGCAGCCAATATCTTAATAACAGGCAGAATAGTGAGAATTGGTCTCTATACTAAAGTATTATCATATACTGTCATTTAAAAATGACATTTAACATAATGTATATATTTATTTACATTTAAACACTTATGACAACTTTTCAGAACTAATGCATGTCAACATGCTTTCGTTGTGATTGCTTGTCAGTTTTCAGTCATTTACAGTATAGTTATTGATGATTTTGTCCTGATGATAATTTGGGTTTAAAGGACAGAATTCATTCATTTATTATCATTTGCAGACTTAGAGGGAGTTGATCAGGTCATGTGTGTGTAAAGAAACAAAACACTAAATAATTTCATTTCACACACATGCATGCAAATCTTATTCTCTCTCTCTCTCTCTCTCTCTCTCAATTCAATTCAATTCAATTCAATAATTGCTTTATTGGCATGACAAATGTTACAAATGTATTGCCAAAGCATTTATAAAGTTTACATAAAAAATAAAATAAAAGAACATATATATATTTACAAAAAAAAAAGTAAATACAGTAATAGTAGCAGTAAAAAAAAAAATCTAACTCTCTCTCTCTCTCTCTCTCTCTCACACACACACAAACACAACAATGCTTCAGTTCTGTTTCGACTTGTCATAAAGCATGTTTAGACTTACTGATGAGGCACCTGAGTGTGTGTGTGTAAGAGAGAAAGAGAGGGAGAGAGAAGAGAGAGAGAGAGAAAATGTATGAGTGTTGCACTGCAAAATTTTTTTTTCGTACATAGAGTTTTTGTCTTGTTTCTAGCACAAATATCAAAAATGCTTAAATCGTTTTCTAGACAAGCAAAAATATGGTCTTGTTTTCAGAAATAATATGTGTGAGTTTTTTCTTAAAACAAGCTAAATAATCTGCCAATGAGGTAAGCAAAATAAACTTTTTTAGTTACCTCATTGACATTTCTGAAAACAAGACAATATTTTTTGCTTATCTAGAAAATCCAGCACTGGAATTCACAAGATAGTGCTGTGATGCAGCTGGAAGGGCATCTACCACATAAAACCTATGCCAGAGTAATTGTTGCCACCTTTAAAAAAAACTTAGCAACCACTTTCACCCTCTATGCCCTTCCAGTGCAGTTTTGATTGATGAATTGATTGATTGATGAATTGGTTGATTGGTTGGTTGGTTGGTGTTTTAATTGATTGATTGATTAATTAGATGACTGGTTGGTTGGTTGTTTTTTTTATTGATTGATTGATTGATTAATTAGATGACTGGTTGGTTGGTTTTTTTTTTTTTTGATTGATTGATTGATTGATTGGTTGGTTGGTTGGTTGGTTGGTCTTTTTTTATTGATTGATTGATTGATTGATTGATTGATTGATTGATTGATTGATTGATTAGTTGACTGGTTGACTAGTTGGTTGTTTTTTGATTGATTGATTGATTGATTGATTGATTCGTTGGTTGGTTTTTTTGATTGATTAGTTGACTGGTTGGTTGTTTTTTGATTGATTGATTGATTGATTGGTTTTTTTATTGATTGATTGATTGATTGATTGATTGATTGATTGATTGATTGATACACTTATTCGTCCGACATCTTGTTACATGTTAGTAAAAATTAAATAGACACATACATGCATACACATACACAAATGTACATCTTCTTTATGTTCATTATGTACTCATCTTCTATAGGTCTTTATGTTATTGTTGTCGTTGGATCTGATGTGCATGCTTAAATGGCGTTATTCACACAGGCAGGGTCTTGAGAAAGTGTTTTCCGGCAAGTATATACTTGTGCAGGTGTTGTCTGACGGCCGATATGCCGTAATTAAGACAATATATGGTTTCTGTCCTCCGTCCCACTGGAGTCTGGACTCCACCCATTCTATTTGTCCATGTCCACAAGGATCACGCCTCTTCTGAAGAGTGAGACCAGGTGAAAAAGTTATTTTTTTATACTCAGAATGCTTCCTTTGGGTTCATCAGTATGTCTTTTGACAGCCGAGGACATGTGATTCTGTCTGGATAATGCACTATGTGAAAAAGAAGGTAATACGTTTTCTCTCTGCTTGACTTGTGTTGCAGTTTGGTTATCTTATTTCACTGAGTTTTGATTGGTCCAGATGTTTTGAGGGGATCAATTCCCATCATGTATTTTTTCTTTCCTGAACTTTGAGTCTGCATGGCTACATGAATAAAATGATCATGTTTAACTTTGAGAGATTTTGAAGGATATTTTTGGGTGTTTATAGAAGAGTGGTGTAAAGTACATTTTCACGTTTGATTGAGCAACGTTACAGTTGCTTTAAAGTTGCTTTAATGTTGCTGTATCGTTACTGAAGTGTTCTGTGTGGTTGCTAGGAGGTTGCTATGTACATTGGTGCAGGGATGACTTTAACATTTTTATTTAGACTCATTTGTTGCTGGTGCCTTCCAGATTTAATTGATTTTTTTTTAGGTTAAAGTATCTTCAAGTTATGTTTACTTTAAAACCTCATAGGAAATTCAAAGGAGGCAGGAGAAAATATCGGTCTTCAGGTTTTGATGGCATTACATCATCTATAAATGTTAAGGTGTACTGGGTGGTTATTAGGGCATTGGTAAGGTGTTGTGGGTTGTTGAACAGTAGTTTATAGGCCTATTTCCTTTTAGTGAAGAAGTAATGGATTTATAGGTGTGCATTTTAACTTCTTATGCATCAAATATGATCCTAACTTTTTCTTAATTGAGACATGTTGAATTCTTCTTCCATCATTTGCAATGTTTCCAAATTGCATTGTTACTAAGTTGTTTTTCAACGTTTTACTTATTTTATCTATTATTTTCTGTAAAGCTGAATTAAGGGATTATATGCAACTTCCTTAATTTATTCTCTTAAGTATAAAAAGAAAGCTCCAGTATCATACTTAGGAAAATGTGCTTTGTACAATGGCCCAGTTATATAAAGCTTGAAGAATCAGAATCGGTACTCGGTATCAAACTAACTATAATTTTGATGACATCATCTGTTGAAATTATCAAACCGCATTCAGCCTTTTATTTCTTATGTGTACAAGTGGAAAGTTGCTGACTTCAGCTCACTTAATGGTGTCAATAACAAAGTTTCAGCATCAAAGTTGTATATAGCCCCTTTAAATTTTGCATGAAATCCAAAATTACAATGTTTGTTTTGCTAGCACACATTGTTCGTTTTTAGATAAACAATTAACACATTCAAATTAATTGGTTGACTGGTTTGTTTTAGTCATTGTTAATCAAAAATCAAATGATTTGAATGGCAATCCTGCTCTGATGATGTCAGTTTGACGGATTGGGTGAGATATGCTTAGCCACGCTCCTCTAACCGTTATTTTGCTGCAAGTGAAAGATGAGAGGAAAAAAAACCCTGCCTCCTACTAATTTTTCAGTTTCAGTTGGACCAAACTGAAATGAAAGTTTGCAGCAACTTCTGGTTTCGGCAGACTTTAATAGACAGAAACTATACTATAAGCAAGTTGAAAATTGATTAAAGATATTGCGATGCACGTTTTGAACAGCAGGGACCATTGTGTTAACTGCAAACTTTCATTACATGTGCAATAGCAGTGAACAAGTTGTAGCAGATAGTTTCGACTTATTAAATAGATCGCTGTAAACATGGCAAGCACTAAAAAGCACCAACTTGACAACATTGGAAAGCTATTTGAACATTTAACAAATGTTTTTTTCTAGTTTTTTGCTCTCTCTCTCTATATCTCTGTCACTCAATCACTTTTAATGAGCATTTTAGTAGGGATGGCTGACGCGAAACAGTGTCGAGATCCCGAAGCACAAGTGTTTCGAAACACTGCACCGAACCCTGATCCGAAACACCCAGGTCACGTGACTAAAATGATTCGAAGCACCCAGGTCACGTGACTAAAGCGATTCAAAGCATCGGACATTTCAGATGTGTTTCGAGACTTGGCGAATCAGCGTTTGATTGACAGAGATCTCATGTAGCCAAGTGGAACGTGCATGTGCACAGAATAAGTGTGCTGCAAATGTCCTGAGTTCGAATCCTGACTTGCACAAATGCTCAGAAATTGTGACTTGATGTATTTTAATAATGTTAATTGTTTATTGGGATGTCAGACCAATGTTAAAACAAAACCCGTTACAAGAACAGAGCATTTAAAAACTAATGTCTATAGCTGCATCACCCTATATTCGAACCCATTATCTCTACATGCTAGTCAGGAAACTCTCACCGCTCCACTAAATAACTTGAAATATCAGTTCTACAACGTGGGGTATAATTCCTCAATTTGTGTAACTGTTTCTTTGCTGAAGCTGTTCTGGAGTAATACATAAAAAATGACCACTAGGTGTCACTGTAGAGATGGGTTTCAAAGCGTTTCGAAGCTTCGACACATTTGCTTCAACTGTTTCAGTGTTTCATGAAGCCTCGCTCTGCTCACCACTACATTTTAGGTATTTGTATAGGAACTATAAATAAAGAATGTTCTTCTTTGTATCTAATGCAAAGCTGCATCCCATATTATAATGAGTCAGAGACAACAGAGGTGAGGATCCACGTGCAGCTTTATTAAACAGAATAGTCAGGCAGGCAATGGTCAAAACATGAGCAAACTGGAGCATGCAGATAATCCAAAAGCGTGGTCAGAATACAGACGAATGGTCGGGACAGGCGGCAAAACAACGTAAACAGTAAAACAAAGCAAAGGTCAAAAACACGGCACAGCAAGACAAGGAAAACGCTTCGGTAATGCTCACTTACATTCAGTATGTTGATGTACTTCCAACTAAAATGGAATTTTAAGAAGGGGGTGGGGATTTATCTTTGTGCATCATTCACTAATAGCAAACTAATGGTAAGAGGGGCGTGGTTAAGAATATTGTGAAAATGACAACAGCCACTCCAAACACAGAAGCAAATGGTGAGGTTTTGATTGAAGACATTTTTTTTTCAGTAGATTAACTTGAACGGATTAATTGTTCACCTAAAGCCTAGTTCACACTACATGACTTTAAACATCGGCAGATCGCTGTGCCGTTCACACTACATGACTTGATTTTGTGTCTTCAAATCGTTGTGTTCACACTACTCGACACTACGTAAATGATCCACAAGAGGGGGGTCACACACTACATGATCTGACAACAACTTGTTCCCCAACAGCTCAGTCAAGCTACCAAACCACAGCCAATGAAATGTTGAGGGAGGAGCCGGTAGAAAAAGCTGAACACTTATTGGCTGCTTGTGTGCTGATGACATCACTGACAGCGTTTCAAGCTTTCAAGGGAGCGTTTAAAAACATTGTCAGTCAGCTGATGCGTCAGCAGATCAGTCGCTCATCTGCAAGGTTCAAGATGTGGCTTTAACACTAGAACTACAGAGGCAGTCAGAGAGTTTTTAATTTTTGTAATTTAATAACTCTTTGAAATAAAACTGACAAATCTATAATACCTAAATATCTGTGTATTTCTTGCTAACATTGTCATTTTTTTAAATTACAAAACAGAAAATAACTGAGTATTTCTACCTTTAATTACCATATAGGTCAAAATGACTGCATGCCTGTCTGCTTCTTTTCGCCGTGACTTTAAATATGCGTGCCTTTTTTTGCCTAGCAACTTCCTGCTAACATAAACAACTTTCTGATAGCAAAAACATTCTAAGATATTTTTTCAGAAATCTGTGTTTTTGAAACTAATGAAGATAGCAGATGTCATTTATTTATTTGAATTATTTAGCCTGACATGTTTACTGTTCCAAAATATTATAAATGTTTCCTAAAATAAAATATATTGTGTTCGATGGAAAGAAAGTTGTTGTTTTTTACCCAGACATTTAAAAGGAACTTATTTTAGAGCAGTAATCACAATACCGTGATACCGTGATATTTTTATCCAACGTTATCCTACCTTCAGAAACTTATACCGGCCCATGCCTTGTCTTAAAGGGATAGTTCACCCAAATATAAAAATTCAGTCATCATTTACTCTCCGTTCACTTGTTCCAAACCGTTATGAGTTTCTTTCTTCTGTTGAACACAAAAGAAGATATTTTGAAGAAAGCTGCATGGAAACCTGTATCCATTGACATCCATTGCATTGGGTTTTCCTACAAATAGCTTTCTTCTTTAGTGTTCAACAGAATAAAGAAAGTCATAAAGCTTTCGAAACCACTTGAATAGAGTGAATAAATTGTCATTTTGGGGTGAATTATCCCTTTTAAAAAGTGAATATTGATAATGCATACTTTTCCCAGTACTGGGTTGCGGCTGGAAGGGCATCCACTGTGTAAAACTTATGCTGGAATAGTTGGCGGTTCATTCCACTGTGGCGACCCCTGATAAATAAGGGACTAAGCTGAAGGAAAATGAATGAATGAATGAATGAATGAATGAATGATAATGCATAAGGAATATTTCAAATGCATGGAACAAATGAAATGAAATTCAGCACATAGGAAAAGCCGTTATCAGAGGACTCACCACATTACCTAATGCCTTCACGTCTTTCTTCAGCCGAGTTATACTTCAAACACACCTGTTGAGGTCCTACCAGCACAACACACACTCACAGACACTTCACAATTTATGAGTGGTGGGTATGATCTGCAGGTTTTGTGTTTGCACGGTAGAGAAGAGAATGGCAGGCAATTAGACATCGGACAGATTACGGTTGTGTTTTACAACCTACCCCTTTCCCCTAAGGCATGGCTCCTTTCAGCACACTCTGTAACCGGAGTAAAGTGGATGGAGTCTTAACTCCTCCCTCTTTCCTTCAAACTCAACTTTTTTTCACCTGTATCCCCTCCCACCGCTTTACCTGTCTCACCCTTGCTCCTCTTTCTGCTTGTTTTCCCCACTCAGTCTCAGTACAGCCTACTGAGCAGCAGTATGGAACAAGGTTTGGGGAACAGAGCAGCGTCTACCAGTCCCTACAGCTCAGAGACCACCTCCAACGTGCCAACGCCGTCCCCGTACTCGCAGCCAAACTCAACCTTCGAGGCCATGTCTCCAGCCCCGGCCATCCCTTCCAACACAGACTATCCTGGGCCGCACAACTTCGAGGTCACTTTCCAGCAGTCCAGCACCGCCAAGTCAGCAACCTGGACGGTGAGTAAAGCGTCAATCATATCACATGAGGTTCCTCATGCACACACACATGCTTTTCACACACTAACTGACTTCTAGCAGTTCTTCGGTTTTAAGTGAGTGCACTGAAAAAAAATGATTCATTGGATTTACTCAATTATTTTAAGGTAAGTGGTTGCTGAATTGGGCTGAATTGAAACAAACAAATTATGTTGAACATTACTAAATTGAATTTGTGTGTTTAAATTCAGCCCATATAAATAGTTTGCAACCACTTACCTTAAAATAATTAAGTAAATCCAATGAATTGGTTTTTTCAGTGTGCTTAAAGGGATAGTTCACTCGAATATTTAAAATTTACTCACGCGCAAGTGGTTCCAAACCTTTATGAGTATCTATTCCAGTAGAAAGCTGGAAATCCATAAGCATTGACTTCCATTGTAGGAAAAACAAATACAGTCAATGGTTACAGGTTTCTTCAAAATATCTTCTTTAGCACGTGAGGTTCCTCATTCACACACACACACACATGCTTTTTACACACCAACTGGCAGACTTTGGTTTTATTTATTTATTTATGATTTATTTAACATATTTTTACATTTTACAAACATAACAACCATTAAGAACAGAGATGGAAAGGAAAAAGGGGGAAAAAGTAGAGAATACAAAAAACAAACTGCATAGGTACACACTTAGA
>CAIGQV010019087.1:2770437-2801236 GCA_903798115.1 Danio jaintianensis
TGGGTAGCGCTGTCCCCTTACAGCAAGAAGGTCGCTGGTTCGAGCCTTGGCTGGGTCAGTTGGCATTTCTGTGTGGAGTTTGCATGTTCTTCCCGTGTCAGCGTGGGTTTCGTCCGGGTGCTCCGGTTTCCCCCACAAGTCCAAAGACATGCGCTGTAGGTGAATTGGGTAAGCTAAATTGTCCGTAGTGTATTATATCTCTGTTCTGATCAAATGACATCACTGTAATGCGGTCATGTGCATCTCTGTATTTTTACCAATAGCGGTCATGCTCACGTTCATCAGGATAGTGCTTTTACTGAACAAATCACTCAATATTCACTGAATATTTACACCACCATTAAATTCTTCTGTCTTGATTGGTCCACTTGATTGGTCGTTCTTGGTCCAGACCACATTTAAAAACAAAGTAATACCACTGGGCTGAACAGTTTGCATAACAGTAGTGAAAGTTTAATGCGTTCTCTGTGTAAAGTATTCCCAAACTTCTTGTGTTCATGGTCTGGCTTTTTGCAATACGTTATAACTTTCACTTTGTCCTTGAACAGTAGCTGCACTGAAAAAAAAATCTATAAATTATAATTACTATTATTCTATATTTATGCTTTAGAATTGCATTATGGGTCCTTAATCTCTGCTCTGTCAACATTTGATGTGGAAAATTCAATCAGTTTCATGAAAAACAGCAGAGAAAAAAACTTTTGTCAAATGATCTGCAGCTAATGATTCATTTATTAATTTTCCTTCGGCTTAGTCCCTTTATTCATCAGGGGTCGGCACAGTGGAATGAATCACCAACCTATCCAGCATATGTTTTACACAGCTGATGCTCTTCCAGCTGCAACCCAGTACTGGGAAACACCCATACACACTAATTCACACACATACACTACGGACAATTTAGTCTATTCAATTCACCTATAGTGAATATGGACTGTGGGGGAAACCGGAGCACCCGGAGGAAACCCACGCCAACACAGGGAGAACATGCAAACTCCACACAGAAATGCCAACTGACTCAGCTGGGACTCGAACCAGTGACCTTCTTGCTGTGAGGCGACAGTGCTAACCACTGAGCCACCGTGCCATCTATACAATACAAATATTTAATTATTAATATTTAACATACAGAACAGTTAGTTTCTCAATAGTTTAGCTCTATTAAAGGGCTGACCCCCCCATACATCTTGTTTTGTCATCCTTCATGGTGGATCAAGCATTAATTAGCGTTAATCAATCACCTCCAAAACCCCCTGTAATTCGCACACTGGTTATACTGTTTGAGAGCACACACTTTGAGGGCAAATATTTGACTATAGAATGCGATTTAGTCTTATAAATGAGTGGAAAGCCAGTAAAGCCTGAAACCTGAAGCATTTATCAGTGGGATTGGTGTCGAGTTTGGAGGCCACGTCCCTGTCCTTGGTTCTGAACCCCTTCTCTTCACTCAGCAGTGTGTGTTTTTCTCAATCGACACCGTTCAAACTTCTAAAAGTGCGGTGTAATTCTTCATTTAAGAGGTTTGCTGAGGTCATTTTATGTTATCTTCCTAAATCGTGTCTGTTTCTGCCTGGGCCTTTGCTTTTGCCTTCTTAGGCCCCAATTATAGTATGATATCATCGTGTGATTCATAAAAACAAATTGTGTGTTAGGGATAACTGTTTAAAAAGCTTGCTCTCAAACGCATATTATAGGCTTAAAGCAAGAGCTGTCATAAGGGATGAAAATGAGTTCTGACACCTCAGCTTTTCCAATAAAGACCCCAACACTTTTTTTTCTCTCTTTGTTGGCATATAAGTAGGGCAAGCCCGAGCACGTCTTTGCTTCTGGAGTATTTGAGGCTGCTCTTCTTAGCTTTTACCCTCATTGTCAGCGAGCGGGTCTAAACACGCCCCAAAGCCAGCGCATCCTTCCTCTCCAAATGACAAAAAATAAAAAATAAAATCCTGCAGAACTCGCAACTGATGAGATTTCATACAAATGCGCATGCAAACTTTATGGCATTTTTTTAGATAACGATTTTTTTGATTGATTTATTTTTTATGTGGTGGTTGGACTATCTGGTTCGAGCCTGTTCTCCCAGTGTTCGCGTGGGTTTCCGCGTCAAATTCACTTCATAGTAGATGCGGATTCGTGTCATGGGCAGAACTTCTGTCTGCCCGGTGACTCTAGTTTCGTTGCTGAATGGCTAACATGGATTTTATTGAGAGGGTAGCTGTGCTTTATGTGCTTTAGGAAGGCTGATGAACAGCGTAGATTCGTTTGGCGCCGTGTCTGAGTCCACTGGATTGTGATTTCAGAGATGCACCCAGCTCTGTGAGTTCATTAACTCCTCCAGAAACTATACCTGGATGATGGAAGCTTCAGTGGTGCTTCCGACTGAGCCGAGCCCAGTTTGATGAGCTGTTGTCTGGTGTCGGCAGGAGGATTTCTCCTCGGGACACCAACAACAGGCACTACGTCATAATCACGCCCCTACAAGAGCAAGCTCCTGATTGGTTAATGCGGCGCAAATGTCCGCTAAAGTTCAGATTTTCCAACTCGCGCAAATAGCACCGCAGGATGTCTATCCACATCTTTGCATTGACCTAACATGTAAATCACTCTGATTGAACTGACGCTTCATCCACGTCTGGTGTGAACGCACCATTAGACTGTGCTGCAATTTTACAGTTATTTACTGCAAAAACGGCCAGTAAAATACCACATACATTCTTTACAGTTCACTACTGTAAGATGTACTGCATTGTGTGTCATTTTAAAATGTTTACAGTAACTTACTGCATATTAGGGATTTGCGGTATTCTACTGTAATCAAAGTAATCAAGTACGGCTACTGTACATACAGTTCATGAATAAATCAGTCACTTCTTTGGAATTCATAAAATTCAATAAATACTCAAAATAAAGGTTTTGTACTGTTAGTGTAACACAGGGGTGGCCAAACTTTTTCTTATGAAGGGCCAAAAACCAAAGTTGATTGAAGGTGGTGGGCCGAAGTTAAATAAACCAAAGTATTACATTAAAGTTGCCATGGTAATTATTAATATTTAAAAATAAATAGAAAAAATACTGTGTTCGTATTAATAATTATATATTTTTTACATTTTAAAATGAACTTACAATAAAACAAACAATCCCCTTTATAACACAATGGTGTACGATGCTGAATACACTAAATACACTTGATTTGCTCATCGAGGATCCTTACATTTAGTTAAAAATCTGATTCGTGCACAACATTTAATTGAAACATTTCATTTGATTTGCTTTTTTGTATCTCAACAATTAAACAAACAAACAAACAAAAGGTTACGTTAAAATTAGAAATGACGAGCTCTGTTGATTCCATTGGCCCCAACTTTCCGATCGTTCTACCTCTCTTCTCAGATGGGATGGCGGGCCAAATCAAAGGTTACCACGGGCCAGCTTTGGCCCGCGGGCCCTAGTTTGGGCTTCTCTGGTGTAACATGTAAATAAGTTACAGTAAAAGTACTGTAAAAATCGTCATACTGTCAAATTAAAATGCAGTTAAGGGCATTTTACTATAAAAAGAAGTTGCAGTAAGGCTGTTTTACTGTAAAATGAAATTGCGGTAGTGCCATGATAGTGTAAAACACATTTACAGGTAAGTTACTGTAAAAGGGAAGTTGCGGTAACTTGCTGACAACAGTGCTGCCAGTAAGTTACCGCAAAAATACATTAAAATATCTAACAGTGTACATTAAAACTGGATGGGAACTAGAGGTAGCTGCACATTATTCAATGCAAGGATAAAAGCAGTCACATTGACACAATCCATGTTGCTTATTTCTACATTTTATGCTACACTTGGTGGTGGCACGGTGGCTCAGTGTTGCCTCACAGCAAGAAGGTCGTTGGTTCGAGTCCCGGCGGGGCCAGTTGGCATTTTTGTGTGAAGTTTGCATGTTCTCCCCGTGTTCGTGTGGGTTTCCTCCGGGTGCTCCGGTTTCCCCCACAGTCCAAAGACATGCGCTATAGTGAATCGGATGAACGAAATTCGAAGTGTATGAGTGTGTATGTGTGTGAATGCAAGAGTGTATGGGTGTTTTCCAATACTGGGTTGCGGCTGGAAGGGCATCCGCTGCATAAAACATATGCCGGAATAGTTGACGACCCCTGATAGTCAGGGACTAAGCCGAAGGAAAATGAATGAATGAGGATGCTACACTTGACTAAGAAAATTCAGTTACACTTTATTTTAAGGTAATATTCTTGCTATTAACAAACCATTAACTAAGACTTTTAGCTCGATAAACTCCTAACTTTGCTGTTTATTAATAGTTATTAAGGTAGGGATTAGGGATAAGAACATGCTTAATATGAAGTTATTAATTACTAATAAGGGCTGCACGGTGGCGCAGTGGGTAGCACGTTCGCCTCACAGCAAGAAGGTCGCTGGTTCGAGCCTCGGCTGGGTCAGTTGGCGTTTCTGTGTGGAGTTTGATCTGTTGATGGCACTGGCCCCAATGTTCTCCCCGTGTTCGCGTTGGTTTCCTCCGGGTGCTCCGGTTTCCCCCACAAGTCCAAAGACATGTGGTATAGGTGAATTGGGTAGGCTAAATTGTCCGTAATGTATGTGTGTGAATGTGTGTGTGTGGATGTTTCCCAGTGATGGGTTGCAGCTGGAAGGGCATCCGCTGCGTAAAACATATGCTGGATAAGTTGGCGGTTTATTCCACTGTGGCAACCCCAGATTAATAAAGGGACTAAGCCGAAAAGAAAATGAATGAATGAATGAATATCTTAATAACTGGTAGGAAATTAGCCACTAGCTAATAGTAAGAATTGGTCTCTAGACTCAAATTACTCTACATATTTAAAATCAGCTTAAATAACACAATTCTGGAGATTTTTTTTTGAGGAAACTTAATTTTTTTATGTACAATCTACTTAAATTTGTTATGTTAACTTGATCAATTTGTGTCGGGACAACATGAATGAATTGTGTAGAACCCTGCATTTTTTTACAGTGTTTACTAAAGTGTTTCCCGAAAATTCATATGTGATCCATCAAATGGATAAAAAAAAGTTATTTGTTAGCTTTGACTTGAATCAAGCTAAATAATTTCCCCTTTAAACTGTAATTTGGAATAAAAATGTCTTAATGTCTTAAGATTTTGAACAAAACAAGAATTGTTTTAAGAAAGGTCTGCCCCTCCCTGAAATCAACGCTTGTTTCCACATGTCAGCAAACAGCAGCCAACTCCAAAAATATGGAAATGAGTTATGTACTCTGAGCTCAAACAAGACTCAAATAGCCGTTTGTGTGAAAGTTGAATGTTTAGATGTATGGAAGAAAGTCCAGAGGGCCGGATCAGAGGAAATGTGGGACAAATTTTGTTCATTTATTTTATTAACACCATATAAAGGGTTCCCATGGGTCACGGAATTTCTGGAATATCATTAAAACTAGGATGTCACAATAATCAATATATGGACTTATCGCACAACACATGGACATGACCTCAATCATTTTTGGTGATGCAATATATATATCGCCCAAACATAAAAAACAATTCTAGCAACATCTCTATCTCTATTGGAGGTGTCAGTGTCAGTATGGTTAAAAAACACTATAGTATTTACTATAAATTACTACAGTATATTTTCATGTGGGTGTATTGTCATTCTGGCGTTATATAATGAGTGGCATAAAATGGTCTTAAAATGACAATAATATCGTTTATCGCAGTATATTTTGGTGCAATATATCGTACAACAAAAAATAGATATCGTGACAGACCTAATTAAAACAGTCCATTCCAGACATTATAAGTCATATTTTTATATTTTTTGTTATGGAATATCAGGGATTTTTTTTGTCACATTACATTTTAGTTTCCATTTATCAGCATACCGTACCCTTTTTTCTCATCGTTCCTTACCTATTGCTATGGTTATTTTTCAGAACTTGCAGCCACTTAAGTTAAATGCAGTCACCAGACAGTACCTGTTAACTCAGCCAAACATATATTCATTCATTTTCCTTCGGCTTAGTCCCTTTATTCATCAGGAGTCGCCACAGCGGAATGAACCACCAACTTATCCAGCATATGTTTTACACAGCGGATGCCCTTCCAGCTGCAACCCAGTACTGACAAACATCCATACACACTCATTCACACACATACACTACGGCCAATTTAGCTTATTCAATTCACCTACCTACTTCAAATTACCTATAGTGCATGTCTTGCAAACTCCACACAGAAATGCCAACTGACCCAGCCGGGACTCGATCCAGCAATCTTCTTGCTGTGAGGCTACAGTGCTAACCACTGAGCCACCGTGTCGCCCTGGCAAAAATATAATAATATGATAATATAATATACATGTTGCAGCTGGAAGGGGATCCGCTGCGTAAAACATATGCTGGATAAGTTGGCGGTTCATTCCGCTGTGGCGACCCCAGATTAATAAAGGGACTAAGCCGAAAAGAAAATGAATGAATGAATAATATACATTTTAGGAGCTTTGGCTTCAAAATGACCACTTCAAAAACTGATGATGACGGAATGATGACTAGATGACGGAAAAGCTAAATATATAATGTTTGTAAAACTGGTAACACTTCACAATAAGGTTGTAGTTAATGTTGGGTAATGCATCTACTAACATGAACAAACAATGAACTATACATTTATTACACTATTTGTTCATGTTAGTTAACATTAGGTAATGAAAATACAGTTGTTCATTCTTAGTTCATGTTTGGACATGCACCTTGCTCACATATCACTAAATCAATAATTAAAATATCCTAGCAGACATTATAAAGAAGATATGACAGCAGATATTATGTCACACACTTACTTTTTCCATCTTCAGCTGTCTCAAATAAAATATCGTAGTGAAAACACTAAATTTTTTATACAAAATATTGTTTTGTTTATTATTTTATATTATTTTTTTATCATCCCCAGATAAGATGCCTTTGTTGGAAATATTCGGCCTATAGGTCATTTTTGACACACCTGGGGCCTGTTTTATAAACTTATTGTAGAAACCTCCCTAAAATTGAACGTTCACCAGAATAAATCTTTGATTAGGGCTCATATTATGATATAAAGTGGTCCAATTAGGTCAATATTTAAGTACACCAGAATACATTTTTGGTTATGCCTCATATTATGATATAAAGTGATCCAGTTAAGTCAATGTTTAAGTTGTGTTTACGTAGAGTTTACTTACAGCTGCGCACATTCTCACATCAAGTTTGTTTTTTATAGATCACAACTTTTGCATGGGAAGTGTTGTACGCACATTTTCGCCCCCGTTTTGTGCATACGCCAAATAAATGAGGTTTAGAGGAAGCCATATGCTTGGGTTGCTTGGTTTGTTGGTTGGGTTTTCCCCTCATTTAGAGGGGCTATTTGTAAAATTAAAAAAACCCTATTGTTAGCAACACCAGTGGCCATTAAATGAATTGCAGCCAACAATTTAGCACTCTAGTGCTTTTTCATATCTCAGTGCATATGTTTATGGTTACACCTGCCATCTACCCTACTCCGGCATCTTTGGCCATGTCCACACTAATACGTTTTCGTTTAAAAAACGCATATTTTTCTTTGCGTTTTGGCCTTCCGTCCACACTAAGACAGCGTTTTTAGGAAACGAAAATGTTCCCTGATTCGTCAAGCCCCTGTCATATGAGAAGATGGCAAGAATGGATGCTGGCAAAACAGTAGTAAATGGTTTGATCTGAAGGAGTTTAATAAAGTTGTCAACAGTGATCAAAATGCTGAAAACTTAAAAATCATCACTCGTTCAGTTTTAAACAACATTATATCTAGTTTTAAACATGTTTAAACTGAAAACAAAAGGATCTGTGTTTGATTAAGTTGTCATTCTGCATTGCGGAAAACAGCTTGAACAGTGATCAAATCTGCTGAAAACACATACAAATCATAATTCCTTCTGTTTTAAACAACATTAAATGTAAATGTCATTTTAAACATTTAACAAGTTTGAACTGAAAACAAAGAGATCTGAGTTTGATAAAGTTGTCATTTTGCCCTAAAACAGCTTTTTCAGACCAAAAGCAGCGAAGAACAGTGATCAAATCTGCTGAAAACACATAAAAATCATCATTTTTTCTGTTTTAGACAACGTTAAATGTAGTTGTAAACATGTTTACCTAGTGTAAACTGAAAATAAATGGATCTGTGTTTGATTAAGTTGTCATTCTGCATTGCGGGAAACAGCTTTTCAGACGCTAAAACTGCTTTTTTAGACCAAAAGCAGCAAAGAACAGTAATCAAATCTGTTGAAAACACATAAAAATCATAATTCTTTCAGTTTTAAACAACATTAGATGTACTTTTAAACATGTTTAACTAGTGTAAACTGAAAATAAATGGATCTGAGTTTGATCATTCTGCGTTGTGGGAAACAGCTTTTCAGACGCTAAAACAGCTTTTTCAGACCAAACGCAGCAAGAAACAACTAGTGTTGAAAACAATTGTGTTTATGACAATACATTAAGAAATAGAAAATACAAGTTTGCAACATCACACGGCATAACAAGCTGTTTTAACGGCCAAAAATAAATAGAAGTGAATTAGGAAGTCTTGAACCAATAAGGTTACAATGGCTACATTCGCTCGTATGTGAAAGAATAAGATCAATACACCTTTAGGTCCATCTTATTATATGATTTTATGTTTCTTCATTATTTGTGTAGTACAACTGTTTCTCGAAGTGCGTCCTGGGAGGAACAGTGAAGCAGCAGTGTATGTGATGCTGGCTGCAATTTCGCAGCCGTTAGCATAGGCAGTGCATTTGTGAATTTATTGACGGAGATGGGGAGTTGGTTGAATTTGCGGGTGGCGTGCCGAAACTTGTCCATCAGGCTGTCAGACTCGTCATTATCACTTAGGCCGCCGAGCCTGCCTGAACGTGCGCCTTTTCCGACGCTCGCCTTCCTGCAGTCCATCATCTTATTCCACCTTACAACACTTACAGCATGTCTACACTGCAGATGAGCCCATGCTGCCATTATATATTCATTCATTCATTCATTTTCTTTTCGGCTTAGTCCCTTTATTAATCTGGGGTCGCCACAGCGGAATGAACCGCCAACTTATCCAGCATATGTTTTACGCAGCGGATGCCCTTCCAGCTGCAACCCATCACTGGGAAACATCCATACACACTCATTCACACACATACACTACGGACAATTTAGATTACCCAATTCACCTATACCGCATGTCTTTGGACTTGTGGGGGAAACCGGAGCACCCACGCAAACACGGGGAGAACATGCAAACTCCACACAGAAATGCCAACTGGCCCAGCCGGGACTCGAACCAGCGACCTTCTTGCTGTGAGGCGATCATGCTACCCACTACGCCACCGTGACACCGCCCTATATTATATTATATTATATTATATTATATTATATTATATTATCTTAGGCATCACGGTGGCGCAGTGGGTAGCACAATCGCGTCACTCCCTGTGTTCGTGTGGGTTTCCTCCGGGTGCTCCGATTTCCCCCACAAGTCCAAAGACATGCGCAATAGGTGAATTAGGTAAGCTAAATTGTCGGTAGTGTATGTGTGTGATTGAGTGTGTATGGGTGTTTCCCAGTGATGGGTTGCAGCTGGAAGGGCATCCGCTGCGTAAAACATATGCTGGATAAGTTGGCGGTTCATTCAAAATGAATGAATGAATAATATAGGGCGACATGGTGGCTCAGTGGTTAGCACTGTCGCCTAACAGCAAGAAGGTCGCTGGTTCGAGTCCCAGCTGGGTTAGTTTGCATATCTGTGTGGAGTTTGCATGTTCCACCGAGGTCCTGACTCTCTGTGGTCATTAAAAATCCCAGGATGTCCTACGAAAAGAGTAGGGGTTTAACCTCGGTATCCTAGCCAAAGTTGCCCACTAGCCTCTGTCCATCATGGCCTCCTAACCATCCCCATATCATAATTGGCTTCATTAGTTTGTCTCCTCTTCACCAATCAGCTGGTGTGTTGTGTGCGGTCTGGCGCATTATGGCTGCTTCTGCGCCACCCAGGTGGATGCTGCACACTGGTGGTGGATGAGGAGATTCCTCCCAAAAATGTGTAAAGCGCTTTGATTGTCCAGAAAAGTGCTATATAAATGTAAGGAATTATTATTATTGTTATTATATTTACATGATAGTGTGATGTTTTGGGGCAGCACGGTTGCGCAGTGGGTAGCACAATCGCCTCACAGCAAGAAGGTCGCTGGTTCGAGCCTCGGCTGGGTCACTTGCCATTTCTGTGTGGAGTTTGCATGTTCTCCCCGTGTTGGCGTGGGTTTCCTCCGGGTGCTCCGGTTTCCCCCACAAGTCCAAAGACATGCGCTATAGGTGAATTGGGTAAGCTAAATTGTCCATAGTGTATGTGTGTGAATGAGAGTGTATGGGTGTTTCCCAGTGATGGGTTGCAGCTGGAAGGGCCTCCGCTGCGTAAAACATATGCTGGATAAGTTGGCGGTTCATTCCGCTGTGGCGACCCCAGATTAATAAAGGGACTAAGCCGAAAAGAAAATGAATAAATGAATAGTGTGATGTTTTATGGAATTAAAAACAATTATGACTTTTATCATTCTTTGTTTGTGCATTCGCTTGTTCATGTGACAGTTCACAACATGTATGACAGCTACATATCTTGTGTAAAAGGAAGTGAGAAAGAGAAGAAAATGGTTAAATGCATCTTGAATTTTAAGTAAGCTAATTCTCTATGTTCATAGGATTTATGTATCAGATTTGATGTATCAGAGTTTTTCCTGCATGGAGAATTATGAGGCGGCCTCCTCTGTCTTGGCCTATTTTAGCCATGATAAATTTCATATCGGAAAAATCTTTTATTTTAGTTTTTGTATAAATATGGACCCCTGATTAATAAAGGGACTAAGCCGAAAAGAAAATGAATTAATGAATTAATAATAATAATAATAATAATAATAATAAAATTGACTTTTTGACAAGTTTTTTTTTTCTATCACCCAAACTTAATGTATTAAGACTTACAATATAATAGGAAATAATGTGAAAAAATCCATTTCTCTGTTAAATATCTCTCAGAAAAATTTAGAAAAAGAATTACAATTTCACAGGAGGGCTAATCATTCATTCATTCATTCCTTCATTCATTCATTTTCCTTCGGCTTAGTCTCTATTTCAGAGGTCGTCACAACGGAATGAACCGCTGACTATTCCATCCGTAGTTACACAGCAGAAGCCCTTCTAGCCACAACCCAGTACTTGGAAACACCCATAAACACTCATTTACACACACACACTACGGCCAATTTAGTTCATCCAATTCACCTATAGCGCATGTCTTTGGACTGTGGGGGAAACCGGAGCACCCGGAGAAAACCCACGCCAACACGGGGAGAACATGCAAACTCCACACAGAAATGCCAACTGGCCCAGCCGGGACTCGAACCAGCGACCTTCTTGCTGTGAGGCGACAGTGCTAACCACTGAGCCACTGTGTCGCCAGGACTAATCAATTTGTCTTTACTGTAAATCACTACTAATTACTTTTCAATATAACAGCATACTGTATGTCCTCAGAGCAAAATATGCTGATCGCAATAGTTTTCGGAAAGACATAAAACAAATGAAGATTATAACCAGCTTTCCAACTATTTTGGATTTACAGCGAGGTTTTAGTTTCATTCTGACCGTTGTGATTTTATAATTGTGATCATTCCTCATTAGCATCACAGATTTGTATATACTGTATGATGTCTCTTTTCTAAACTTTATCTTATGAGAAACTACGATTTTGCAGAATGTGTTTGCAACATGAGAAGCAAACTGTGTTCATGAGAGGGATTCTGTCCCTGCACCTGGTGTACAATCTCCTTTTCATAAAATCTGAATCACATTATTACAAGTCCGCACAAAGCAAGTCTGTACATTTAGTTTTTGAGGGAATATTTGGGATGTCTTTATAGTTTTAGACAAGCTCTGACATGTGCCTTGTGTGTGAGTGTGTGCGTGTGTGTATGTGTGAGAGAGATAAATGTCATCCGATGATGATGAATTAGTCTTCATCTATAAAAAAAAGGATATTCTGAACATATCTGGGTTTTTAGAGTCATGAATGTATTGTTATGACAGAACCTGTAAAAAAAGCAGGGTTCCACACAATTACTTCATGTTGTCCCAACACAAATCGATTAAGTTAACTTAAATATTTGCACAAATTTAACCCTTGTGCACTGTTCAAATTTACTTTTTGTTATGTTCGGGATGAAAGCATCCACTGAATTAAACTGCTGTAAAAATGCATCAGATAAATATCTTTTTACATCAACCTCAGTCCTGATCAAAACTACTAAATTGTTTAGAAAATTACAGGATTTTAACACTTTAATGGCCAAGTTCACAAATGATGTCACTAATTTGGTGAAAAAACACACAAAATGACGTATTTTCAATATAAAAAGTAATTGTGGACTGGATTTTTTTCCCCTTTTATCACAGTCTTGGACATGTGAATGATTAGTAACAACACTGGCTTTGATGCGTTGTTACATTTTCATTTTGTCTCCCTTATTTACTGTTGGTGGCTGTTTTTGCCCCATTGACTTCCATTATAACCACATTTGATGGTGCATAAATACACAGTCTTTGTTTTTATTTACTCCATGTAGTTCTGAGAGTTGAGATGCATATTTTGATTTTCTCAGACACATCAAGGTAAGTGCACAAAGGTCACTCTCACACACTCACAGACACACATACACACACTTTAATTTGCTGTTAAACTCCATATAAAATCTAGAAACTAAGCTTTTTTTGCACAGGCCTATCTAAAGGGTTAATGGTGCCAACTGATGATTAACAGTAAAAATTACAAATTGTACCTCTTCTCAACAGGGAAAACCACCAACAATCAAAAATGCATGATTATATGGTGTCATGGTTTTGTAATCAAATAAATGTGGTTATAATGGAAGTCAATGGGGCAAAAACAGCCACCAACAGTAAATTAGGGACAAAAAAAATAAAATTAATCAAAAATAATTCATCAAAGGCAATGTTGTTTCACATGTCCAAGACTGTGATAAAAGGTAAAAAAAAAATCCAGTCCACAATTACTTTTTATATTGAAAATACGTCATTTTGTGTGTGTTTTTTCACCAAATCAGTGACATCATTTGTGAATTTGGCAAATAAAGAGTTAAAATCCTGTAATTGTCTAAACAATTTAGTAGTTTTGATCTGAACTGAGGTTGATTAACAGATTTATGCAGAAAAAAATGTGAAAAAAGTATTTATCTGATGCATTTTTAAGCAGTTTAATTCAGAGGATGTTTTTATTCAGAGCATAACAAAAGGTAGTAAATTTGCCCAGAGTGTTTTGTTGAGTAAAAAAAAAAAATCTAAGCATTTTCTCAAAATATGTGTCAAAATAAAATTTGTCACCCAAAAATCATTCTGCTAGCTGAAACAGTTATGAAACTACAGGGTAATATAAAATTTTTATATATATAATATAATATAAATAATATAATATAAAAAATAAATTGTCCCAAAAAACACAAAAGAATTGTGTTGTTTCAACTCATTTTAAATTAATTTAAACAAGCAGCAAAAGTCATTTTTTGAGTGAACATACATTTTTTACAGTATTATTTAAAATCCTTCTGCATAACCAGTTATTAATCTCTGTGGGTTTTTTTTGTCTCTACAGTACTCTCCATTGCTCAAGAAATTATACTGTCAGATCGCAAAGACTTGTCCGATTCAGATCAAACTGGCATCTTCACCCCCAAACGGCAGTGTGATCCGAGCCATGCCCATCTATAAAAAGGCTGAACACGTCACAGAGGTGGTCAAACGCTGCCCGAATCACGAACTCGGACGGGACTTCAACGAAAGTATGTAAAAGTCACTCTGTAAAAGACACTTTTTTTATTGTGTACATTCAACGGCAGACACTTTCTTGTCAACGCTCCATATTTCTGGAAAAAACATAATACAATTCTTATGCTGTGTTCACACCAGATGCGTCACGCACAAATAAATCACGCTATTTGTGTGTAAATAGACGGGTGAACATTCTGAGTTTACTCACTTCATTCGCGCGTCAAATTCGCTTCATCCGCGTGTCAAATTCACTTCATAATAGATGCAGATTCGTGTCATGGGCGGGGCTTCTGTCTGCCCGGTGGCTCTAGTTTCGTTGCTGAATGGCTGACATGGATTTTATTGAGAGGGTAGCTGTGCTTTATGTGCTTTAGGAAGGCTGAAAAACAGCATAGATTCGTTTAGCGCCGTATCTGAGTCCACTGGATTGTGATTTCAGAGGTGCACCCAGCTCTGTGAGTTTATCAACTCCTCCAGAAACTATACCTGGATGATCGAAGCTTTCAGCAGTGCTTCCAACTGAGCCGAGCCCAGTTTGATGAGCTGTTGTCCCGTGTCGGTAGGAGGATTTCCCTTCGGGACACCAACTACAGGTGCTACGTCATAATCACATCCCTACAAAATATCTGCTAATGTTCCGATTTTCCAACTTGTGTCAAACGCCAAAACGCTCATTTCGCGCCGCTTCATTCGCACCGCAGGATGTCTATTCATGTATTTGCATTGACTTAACATGTAAATCACTCACGCTTGACGCTTCATCCGCGTCTGGTGTGAACGCACCATTAGTGTGCCTCAAGCAGGTGAGTGGGCTTTACAAACAACCTATAGGTGACACACAATTTTTCTGTCCATATGCACCAGAGATTACAGTGTTTTTGCTGGTCCTTAAAATGTATTCAATTAGATTGTTAAAATTTAAGGCCATAAGAAGTCTTATTTTAATTAAATAGCTAAAATGTCAAAAATCTAACTTGTGAAACCGAATTTTAAAGATACAGCTGTGTTCTAAGATCTGAATATGGATTAAGCATAAATATAACACTATTAGCTCTAGTAAACTGTTACAGCTGTGATATAATAGTCCATTTCAAGATATAAATTTTAATAAATTAACTAAATAAACGTAAAATATGCCAATGTCCAAGCCATTCGCAACACTCTGTAAAAGACACTTTTGTATTGTATACATTCAGTGGCAGACACTTTCTTATCAGCACTCCATATTTCTGGAAAAACACTGTACAATCCTTAGTGTACCTCATGCAGGTGAGTGGGTTTTACAAACCATGTAGGTGACATAAAATGTTCCTGTCCATATGCACCAGACATAACAGGGTTCTCGCTGGTCCTTTAAATGTATTAAATTAGATTTTTTTAAATTTAAGGCCATAAGAAGTCTTATTTTTATTAAATAGCTAATATGTCAAAAATGCAACTTGTGAAACCAAATGTTATAGATATAGAGCTGTGTTCTAAGATCTGAATATGCATGCAGCATAAATATAACACTTCTAGAGCTAGTAAACTCTTACAGCTGTAATATAACACTCAGTTTCAAGATATAAGTCTGAATAAATTAAACATACTTTCTTTTTATTTTATTCAGAAATAAAATATGGCAAGGTTAAAGCCAATTACAACCAACTGCCCACTAAAATCAGTTAACTATTCCTACTGTTTACCACTGTAAACTCAATGCCCAGGAGAGAAAGTGTGAAATGTCATTTGTCCATACAAATACTTCCACTCATTTTTAATTTACTAAATAATGCTCAAATGTTTTACTCCATCAAAAAAAATATGTCATAATGTAGACAAGTTTTATTAGCTAATAATATTAGCTAATAACTAATTAGCTAATAAAACTAATGAATACATTTTCTGGTGTTTAGAAAATGATTGAACAGTTTTGTTTCCAGTGAACTTTTGTGACACTGTAAAGTATCTATGTTGTTCTTCCTCCTGTAATTCTGAATCTTTGTTTTCCAGGTCAGACTGCTCCTGCCAGTCACTTGATACGAGTGGAGGGCAATAATCTGTGTCAGTATGTGGACGACCCTGTAACAGGTCGACAGAGTGTTCTGGTCCCATATGAGTCTCCACAGGTCAGTTCAGCAGATGCTGATTTATATACAGTTGAAGTCAAAATTATTCGCCCTTCTGTGATTTTTTTTTCTTTTTCAAATATTTCCCAAATTATGTTTAACAGAGCAAGAAATTTTTCACAGTATTTCCTATATTATTTTTTCTTCTGGAGAAAGTCTTATTTGTTATTTTTTTTAAACCATTTAAGGTCAATATTATTAGCCCCCTTAAGCAATATTTTTTCGATTGTCTACAAAACAAACCACTGTTATACAATGACTTGCCTAATTACCCTAACTCGCCTAATTAACCTATTAACCCTTTAAATGTCACTTTAAGCTGAATACTAGTATCTTGAAAAATATCTAGTAAAATATTATGTGCTGTCATCATTCATTCATTCATTTTCTTTTCGGCTTAGTCCCTTTATTAATCTGGGGTCGCCACAGCGGAATGAACCGCCAACTTATCCAGCATATGTTCCATGCAGCGCATGCCCTTCCAGCTGCAACCCATCACTGGGAAACATCCATACACACTCATTCACACACATACACTACAGACAATTTAGCTTACCCAATTCACCTATAGCGCATGTCTTTGGACTTGTGGGGAAAACCGAGGCTCGAACCAGGGACCTTCCTGCTGTGAGGCGATCGTGCTACCCACTGCGCCACCGTGACGCCCTGCTGTCATCATGACAAAGATAAAAGAAATCAGTTATTAGACATTAGTTATTAATTAATTAATATTAATTATTATGCTGCCTTGTCATCTAGAAGAAAAACGTTTCTATTATATTAGCGCTTATTTTATGTAATAAAAATGTTTTTTTTTTTTTTTTTTTTGTTTGTTTTTTTGGGATTTAGTTTTCATTTTAATTAACTATAATAATTCTGGCAAATGTTACAGTTTCTCCTAAAGCACAATGTTACAAATTCTCAGAACACATGAGCAGTACAACAACTCTCACTTTGATTTAGACAATGTAAAAATTTAACTGAGGCGACACGGTGGCTCAGGGGTTAGCACTGTCATCTCACAGCAAGGTCGCTGGTTTGAGTCCTGGCTGAGTCAGTTGGCATTTCTGTGTGGAGTTTGCATGTTCTCCCCGTGTCTGCGTGGGTTTCCTCCGGGTGCTCCGGTTTCCCCCACAGTCCAAACACATGCGCTATAGGTGAATTGAATAAACTAAATTGGCCGTAGTGTATGAATGTGAATGAGTGTGAATGAGTGTGTATGGATGTTTCCCAGTACTGGGTTGCAGCTGGAAGGGCATCCGCTGTGTAAAACATATGCTGGATAAGTTGGCGGTTCATTCCGCTGTGGCGACCCCTGATGAATAAAGGGACTAAGCCGAAATGAATGAATGAATGAATACTGGCTATTAAATGATTCATTGAACACATGTTTGTGCAGTTTTTGGTCACATAGTTTTTTTTGTAGGGTTTTGAATGTGCAGTCACAAAAGCTGACTTTTGTGAGGTGAACTCTAATTAAGCTGCTGAAACATCTTAAGAATGATCAGTGGAAACAGCATGTACCTGAGCTCAATTTAGAGCTTCACGGCAAAGGCTGTGAATACTTATGTACATGTGATTTTTCAGGTCTTTTATTTTTAATAAATTTGGAACAATTTCAAAAAATCTTTTTTCACATTGTCATTATGGGGTATTGTGTGTAGAATTTTGAGGAAATAAATGAATTTAATCCATTTTGGAATAAGGCTGTAACATAAAAAAATGTGGAAAAAGTGAAGGAATTAATTTAGCTTTTTAGTTAGACATAACTAATTAAGTTAACTAATTAACTAATTAAGTGAGTTAAACATAAAACAATTCAGTTGTAAAAACTCAAGAATTGTGTTGTTTCAGCTCATATTAAATAAGTAGTTTGAACAAACAACAAACATTATTTTTTGAATGTGTTGTGATTTCTTGCAGACAGAACACAGTGTCTGTAAATAAGTGCACACATTTACAGATATACTTGAGATGGTAAAATTGCAGTCATCATTCGGTTCAGGACGCTAAACATGTTCTGGCAGGCTATAAATAGCCCAGGGATTATTCTCAATAACAATACCTGTAGTTATTTCTCTTTTCCCACTGTTGCTCCGTTATGTTGTATTGCGATCAACACCAACTTGTTGGCGCCACCTAGAGGTAGTTCTATTATAGATTACTTATAATACATATCTTACATTCAGATGTTCATAAAAACTGATGATTCAAAGCTTTCTGAATAAACCTAAATTAATTTTCAAGTGGATTTGATTTGCTGATGCCAACAGTTTTTTCTGAAAAGTGTTAATCTTATACAGGGGGGCTAATATTTCAGCAGGGCTAATAATTCTGACTTCAACTGTATATACAGTATATGTGCACTGATCACAACAACCAAGTGAGCCTTCTGAACAGATGTTACCTTGTAACGGAGTAAAAACATCAATGTTAATGAAGTCCTCCTTTCATGGTTTGTCTTAAATCATATGACTGATAGATTGTTTAATGACTGTATATGATCTTTTATCTGGGCATTATTAGTCTGTACCTTTCTCTGTTGAATATACTCTTTAAAGTTCTTCTGAAGCTATTATATAAAATAAAATCATCACACTCTCTCTGTTTTTCTTCAGGTGGGCACAGAGTTCACAACCATTCTGTATAATTTCATGTGTAACAGCAGTTGTGTTGGAGGAATGAATCGCAGGCCAATCCTCATCATCATCACGCTGGAGACACAAAGGTGAACTTCACAGATTCTTATTTAGCATTAAATACCTTCAATTGTGCTACTTTAGTTATGTTTTGGGGGTTTCCTGGCAATTGGTTTACATTGGTTTACATTCATCATCATTCAAGGTCGAAAAACACATGCAGTGATTCTCATAGTGTCTATAACGGTTGGTTCAAAGATCTGGTCTCTCTAAACCTCTCCTTTTCTGAAAGCTTGCTCTGCTATGATTGGTCAGATCTTTTTGTGATTGGTCAAACTCTTAGGGCCCTATCATACACCCGGCGCAATAAGGCACAAGACATGTATGGTGTAATTTGTTGCTATTTTCAGCAATAATTTGCTGATATCAGCAATAACACGCTGTTTAAATAGCAAATCAATTTGTGCCACTTTGTGGACTTGTGGGTGTTCCGGTCTAAAAAAGAGGTATGTTAAGGTGCATTGTTGGTGCGTTGCTATTTTGAGAAACTAAAATCTAAAGTCCAGCGCAGAGCGCGTTAGTTATACGCCTATGCAGGTCAAAACGCTTACACATTGCTTAATACACACAGGATGTGCAGCAATACACAAATATCTTTACATATGAAAAAAATTAAAGGATTACAATGTTACAAAAATTAACTCAGTTTTCTGACCACACTTCGTTACTATTGTTCATTTATTTGTTTGCTGGAAATTAGAACTGAATTTAGAAATAGTTTTGAAACAAATCTTTGTGCTTAACAAACAAAATTAAATATGTAGGCTGATGGATGTCTTTAGTGGAGCGAGTTTCCACCGTTTCCTTACTCCACGAAAGTAAAGGAGTAATGTAAAGAGTAAAAGTAAAGTAAAAAGAAAGTAAAGAGGCCGAATGGAGGAGGCTCGTTCTTTATCCTCGCGCTGCAGATGGTCTGTTTAACTGTTTTCTCGCTAGTGAAGCATTCAGTTTTTCAACTTACAAAGTCCGCCATGTAAATAACAAATGCGCCATGGCGCGACACAACTGACTCTTAAAGGGAATGAAAGATGAGACTCTGATTGGTTTAATGCACGTTATGCTCAAAACACACCCATAACTCATTAAGAGAATAAGCACAACCCTGTTAGACCATGCGCTGGGGCACAAACCGTATTTTTCCGTCCTTAAAATAGCAAAAGTGGATTCAGACACGCCCTTAATGCTTTAGACTTTGCGCCTAGATCGTTAAAATAGAGCCCTGAAAGTTTATAGTGTCTATTGGATCCATGGCAGTAGTAGGTCATCCGGGTACCTCTTACCTACTGTTTTTGAATATACTACTTGGCTCACATACTGTTATTCACATACTATATAGTAGACAAGTATGTGATTTCGGACGATTTCAGTATGATTCTTAACTAGTTTTCCTTCAGAACATCAAAACGAAAAAGTGATCAAAACTGTGTATAACTTTAAACTGCATGTCAAAAATCCTCCTTCTTTTCCCACAGTGGTCAGGTTCTCGGTAGGCGCTCATTTGAGGGCCGGATTTGTGCCTGTCCGGGTCGCGACCGCAAAGCAGACGAAGACCATTTCAGGGAGCAACAGGCTCTAAACGAGAGCGTGGCCAAAAATGGAAATGCCAATAAACGAAGTGAGCTTTTTTTTTATCTCATAAATGTCATCTTAATTACGTTATCGCTGGTTATAACTGGACTTTCCTTCTGAATGCACAGATTTCAAACAGACTCCAGCCAATATTACAGGCCCTTCCATCAACATCAAGAAGAGGAGGCACGGAGAAGAGGAGATGTATTACATACCAGTGAGTTGGACTGGCAAGATTATGGAATTCAATTGTGTGATTAGGGGAGTCACGGTGGCGCAGTGGGTAGCACGATCGCCTCACAGCAAGAAGGTCGCTGGTTCGAGCCTCGGCTGGGTCAGTTGGCATTTCTGTGTGGAGTTTGCATGTTCTCCCCGTGTTCGTGTGGGTTTCCTCCGGGTGCTCCGGTTTCCCCCACATGTCCAAAGACGTGGTATAGGTGAATTGGGTAAGCTAAATTGTCCATAGTGTATGTGTGTGAATGAGTGTATGGATGTTTCCCAGTGATGGGTTGCAGCTGGAAGGGCATCCGCTGCGTAAAAAAACATATGCTGGATAAGTTGGCGGTTCATTCCGCTGTGGCGACTCCAGATTAATAAAGGGACTAAGCCGAAAAGAAAATTAATGAATGAATTGTGTGATTAATTGTCTGCTTTGATGATTAATTGTCTGTTTTGGGGCCCATACAGAAACCTAATTTATTCAAAATATGAGTATATACTATATATATAAATATATATATTATATTTTATTTAATACATTTTATTTGAACATACAGAATTATTAGCCCTCCTGAGTTATTACCCCACCCCTGTATATTTTTTTCCCCAATTTCTATTTAACGGAAATAAGATTGTTTCAACACATTTCTAAACATAATAGTTTGTTCTGTAAACGATTTAAAAAAATATTGCTTAAGGGGGCTAATAATATGGACTTTAAAATGGTTTAAAAATTTTAAACTGCTTTTATTCTAGCCGAAATAAAACAAATAAATATTTTTTTTTTTACAATATTTTGAAATATATGTTGAATATATGTACATGTATGACATCTTTTACTTCTATGAAATCCAAATATGAACTTGGATGTTAAATATGTGATTTGCACATATTTCCATATATCAGATTTCTATATGGGGCTGTCATGTTTCTTTTACTGTATTGAGATTACTTGACTGTTATGTAAGTTGTCATTTTGCACCTCTAAATATTAAAGTAATTTATTTAATGCAAAAAAAATGTAAACAACCACTACAAACTTGCCTAAATCACAAAATGGCATAATATTAAAGTATGTCATTTTAAAGTAATTACAGCAAGACAACCACTGTTAGATTAAATAACCACAATTAGACAAATATTTGGCTGGAAATAGCATTTTCGTTTTTTAGAAAAAAACAAAATGGCCGAAAAATATGAGCCAATAAAAAGGCTATGCTATGCTGCGCCTGATTGTTTCACTCTCCCTCCATCCATAGTTACTGCGTGGTCTAAATCAGTTTTAACACTGGATGCAGAAAGCCCTGTACTATGAAACCCATTTATTTCAATGGCTTACGCTAAGCAAAGGCCAGCTGACCAAAGCACAAGAGCAGCAGAGAACACCTTCGACTCCCTTGTGCCACAGTCAAAGTAAAAATAGCTTAATATTCCACTCGTATAGATATCTATGCATGAACCGCAGATGCTCACCAGAAAAGCAAAGTCCAAAGAAGTCAATAAGTCATTAAAGACATTTCTATGTAGTATACTTGTTCCTGCTGCTTGCAAGTGCTAATGTGTTGTCATGGCAACACTGGTCAAATGACACCTCTCGACTCGTTCACTGTCAGTAAAATTTTACTGTCTATGGTTATTTTATTGGCTTGTGGCATTGGCAATTTAGTTTTTTTTAGCCAAGTGCATTCAGATTTTTTAGTTTTTGGCCCAGAATTTTTATTTCAATGCATTCCTACCAGTGAGTGTTGAAGAACGTGAACCATAACCTACTTGTATAATGTTTGCGACAAGATTTTTTCCCTTAAAATGCTTGTATTGAAAAAGAAGTTCATTTTTCTTGTCATGTAATACATTTGGATTGTTTTGAAGGTGCGCGGCCGGGAAAACTTTGACATCCTGATGAAGATAAAGGACAGCTTGGAGCTTGTAGAGTTTGTCCCACAACAGTTAGTGGATTCATACAGACAACAACAGCAGCAGCTCCTCCAGAGACAGTGAGTGTTTATATAGTGATCATACACTGCCGTTTATGATTTTTATTCATATTTTTGTTCAGCATCATGTGAATTAGTTATATTTGAAAATAATTAGTTGCAGAAGACAATTATTTTAAAGGGACAGTTCACCCAAAAATGAAAATTCTGTAATTTACTCACCCTTCGCTTGTTCCAAACCTTCATGAGTTTCTTCTGTTGAACACTGAAGAAGATAGTTTGAAGAAAGCTGGAAACCTGTAACCATTGACTTGCTTTTCCTATGCAAGTCAATGGTTACAGGATTTCAGCTTTCATCAAAATATCTTCTTTTAACAGAATAACAAAAATCATAAAGGTTTATAACCACTTGAGGGTGAGTAAATAGTGAATAAATATACATTTTTGGGTGAACTATCTCTTTAATTTGTTATAATATTTCGGAATTTCATTGTACTCAAATAATTTTTGGTTAAATAACTGCATCTTGGGTGAGTATAAGAGACATTTGAAAATATTAATGACCCCAAATGTTTGAACAGTAGTGTATGTATTTAAAAAAAAAAGAAGCTAGCCCCTTCTTTAGCGTCTAGCATTTTAGCGTTTATTTGAGGGCTGTGTACGAATCCTATCTCTGTCATGTGATTTACAGAAGTCATGTCGCCTCTCCGTCTTCATACGGGACACTCAATAACATGAATAAGATTCATGGGCCAATCAGCAAACTCCCCTCAGTGAATCAGCTCGTGACACAACAGACCCAGCAGAACGCAGGACCCTCCGCATCCTTGTCACATATGGGTGAGCTTCAAATTTTAATTACGTTTGTATAGTCCTTTCAACAGATTTCCCATGAAAACGCTGCTTTTGCTTTGTCTATATGAAATTTTTTTAGGACTAATTCATAAGACAGTCTCTGTCGCCATCTGATGGTGGAACTATGTAACATCAACTGTCAAATTGTCACCTATAGATTGATTGTTTTGTTCCGAAACAGGGATTCAAATTGTAACGTTTATTTTTGTTCTTGGTGCGGTTCGCTTTCACACGGCAAAGTTTCTAAATTATTAAAACAAGTCACATGCAAGTAAGCTCTCCTCATATTTCCAGGATTTCGCTCAGCTGTCACACGTCGTTATTTTAATTTATGACGAAGAGAAATAAGACATTATAAGCAAAAAGGTGCACTTTAATTTTGAATGGTGACACCCACGGACATAGTCATAACGAAATATAAATCAGAGGTAATAATTTCTCATACATAGTCTCATTTCAATTGTCAAGGGTTGTAAAATATAAATATCAATTCTATATCAGAAGTCGAGTTAACCAAAAAGTTAATGATATTATATATTTTACAGGTAGGAATGACATCTCAACTCATCATTCACTCTTCTTATAGCCATATATATGCCTATTACATATCCATAATACACTGTGATATAGCCTGGTTCGTTAATTCGTTGGATCGTACTGCTTTCTCACTACAGCCAAACCACTGTAGAGTTTGTTTCAATCGAGCCGAGGCCACCTCATTTAGGCGATCTCGAACTGATTGTTTTGGCGTGGATCCAATCGCGATATACCCAAACTAACAGATCTAAGGGGGTAAACGCGCCAGGTTCCGAAACAAATGTCTAGGTGTGAAAGCACCCTTAAATACTACTATTATTTATATCAAATGTCATTTTTTGTAGTGTAATGTAAGTTTCCATGGTGACAAAAAACCCAATCAAAACCAATCCAGCTTCTTGTGCCCGCAAACTTGTAAACCAGGGGTGCCCAAACTTAGTCCTGGATGGGCCGGTGTCCTGCATATTTTAGTTCCAACCCCAATTAAACACACCTGAACCAGCTAATCAAGCTCTTTCCAGGTAGGTGTGTTGATGGACGTTGGAGCTAAACTATGCAGGACACCGGCCCTCCAGGACCGAGTTTGGGGACCGATATATGTTAGATGTTCACTAAATCTCACATGATGTTTGCTGTGAGTGTTTTTTTGGGTTAGTCATTAGACTTATTATGACTGTATCAAATGTTCTTGTTGCGATTAATTGTTGAAGCTATTATCACGGAATACGCTAATAACACAATATTGATCTAAGCTGCAAAAATAGTGTCTTAAACAGCTACAATAAAAAAAATACATAGTGTATTGCTTTATTGTATATACATGTTCAGAGTAAACAAGTGTTTCAACCTAAATACATTGCAAAAGGTTTGTAAAGTACAATAGGTAACACTTTATAATAAAGTCTCATTAGTAAATGTTAATTACGGGATTAAAATCAGCTACTAAGTCAATATCAGTTTAAAAAAAAGCTGAATTTTATTAGTTATTAACTTCCTTTAGTAAGACGATTATGACTTTTAATGATTTTATTGCGTTATTAGGCATTAACTAAGAAATGAGCATCAGCTAAGATTAAAAACAGCTTTTGTAGTTTTCAGCATGAGTTTAGTTAAATTAACTAATTGGAGCCTTATTGCACAGCATTACGTACAATGCATTAGCCCTGTTAATTTATCAATTTTAATAGATAAAGAAAATTTCCAATCAATATTTAAGCATGTTTTAGGCCAGTTTACCATGTGAAAATGTTCATGTTTAAACTATTAAGCTAAATCACCAAGCATTTGCCGCTGTTATGAACACCACTGCAAATACAATGTGAATATTCAATAATATTAAATAATAATAAATAATAAATAATTATTCGGGCGGCACAGAAGCGCAGTGGGTAGTGCTGTCGCCTCACAGCAAGAAGGTCACTGGTTCGAGCCTCGGCTGGGTCAGTTGGCATTTCTGTGTGGAGTTTGCATGTTCTCCCCGTGTTCGCGGAATGAATGAATGAATGAATTATTCACGGTATACTGAAGTGTCCGTGATATCAATATTCATTCATTCATTTTCCTTCGACTTAGTCCCTTTATTCATCAGGGGTCACCACAGCGGAATGAACCGCCAACTTATCCAGCATATGTTTTATACAGTGGATGCCCTTCTAGCTGCAACCTAGTACTTAGTTTATTCAATTCACCTATAGCGCATGTCTTTGGACTGTGGGGGAAACCGGAGCACCCGGAAAAAAACCCATGCAAACACGGGGAGAACATGCAAAATCCACACAGAAATGCCAACTGACCCAGCCCGGACTCGAACCAGCGACCTTCTTGCTGCGAGGCGACAGTGCTAACCACTGAGCAACCGTGTCACCGATATCAATATTGCGCATGTTCATTATCACGATATATTGAATTGTTGAATATCACATGTCTATTAGTTATAATGTTTTGTTGATGTGGATTTGTTGTTGCAGGTGCGAACATGTTGGGTGGACACCACATGCAGTCTAACGGCGATGTGAATGGCGCTCACCCGTCCCAGTCTATAGTGTCCACCTCTCACTGTACCCCTCCCCCACCTTACAACCCCGACCCCAGCCTCGTCAGGTACTTCACCCTGCAGTAGAGCACATTCACACTGCACTACACACCACATACACACTATATATGCCTCACGAGTCTCTGAAACAGATTCCAGACATGGGTAACACTTTACAATGAGATAATCTTAGTAATATTAGTCAACATGGACTAACAGTCAGTATGTTTACATGGACAACAATATGCAATATAACAATATAATCTCAACTGAAATACGAAGAGAGGGTGGGACAAAGTAGCTCCTCCCCTTTTTAAAAAACAGCCAATACCGTGTTTTTCTCACAGCTCTACCAGTGAGAGTGGTTGAGCTCAAGTGCATCAAATGAAGAGCAGATAAGAAGCGTTTTGAAGGGGTGCGGGGCATGTCAGATACTAGCGAGTTTTGCATATGCTTATTAATCCTTCGAAGCGCTGCATTCAAATCTGTGTTGGATCGAGAATGAGAGTCAGTATTTACACTTTTCAGTTAGTTACAAAATAGTAAAAAGTACTGGTATAACAGTTTACAGTTTAGATATAAACCCTGAAGTTTATGGTAAAGATTAAAATCACCGTCATATGCCTTTAAGTTGACTCTCATAAATGAAAGTTGTAGCAATATTTAACCACGAGGTGGCGACAACCAGCCTCAAAAATATGCCACTGAATAATTCTTCATAAATTATACATCTTGTAATAAAACCTGATGTTTTTTTGAGTGAGTTATGGGAATTATTAACTGAAAATGAGACTAAAACAAATATGACGTGTTGTACAAGATTATAATGTTAGATTTATACATTTAGCATTATCATCAGCAACAGTAGCGAATATAATTTTTCACAGTATTGAATATTTTTAATTTACTTTTATTCAGCTGGTTATTTCTTGATTTAATTTTTATTACAATTACAGGTTCTAAGTCATGTTTGTTAAAGCCAAAAGTTTCTTGCAGTACTGTTTTTGTAATAAATGGAAAGCAAATTACATTTGTCTCCTCCCCTTTTTGGCTGATCCGAAAAATGCTCCGATCCGTGACTCAGAAACCGTAATGTGATCCGAACTTTGAGATTTGTGATCCTTTACACCCAACACAAGCTCATTGTGAATACGTAGCCCAGTATACATTTCTGGAGAGAGCGAATTAAGTAGCCAGAGGTACATATGGCTGCATTTCATCTTTAAAACGAACGCTACGGGGTGGTATGACTGGCTGACCACTTACCTCCGTGTGGACGGCTTTTCCGCTGTCACCAGTTTGCCCAGTGGCTCACCGCGTATGTCGGAAGATTTGAGACGCAGAGTCGACAGCGGGTTTCGAGTCCGGGCAAGAACGGTTCCAGAAAGCAAATAAAACAAAATCAAAATGCAAAAAAATTAAATAAACAAGTAAATAACAGGGTGAGAATGTGGTAAGATCTGAAAACGTGGTAAAAATCAGGCTGCCGCGAGGGCTTTTCTTTTATTGGATTGCTTTTGAAAACACTGTCGGTTGGGTTTTGGGAAGGGGGTGGGCGCTGGTCAATCGGTGCTTTTGAAAACACTATTGGTTGTGTTTAGGGAAGGAGGGTGGGTCAGTCGATTGGTCAGTCAGTCGACAGTGGCCTCTGGTGGATTTATGTGAGAAGAGCAGGCGCGAATGGGACTTGTGAGAAAAATTTGAGATCTGAAAAAGCGTACACGGCGACCTCTGGCGGATTCGTGAAAAGAAAAACTGCAAAAAAAGTACCTCCTGGGACGTATTTCGCTCTCTACAGAAATGTATACCGGGGTACGTAACCATAATAAGCCTGGTTACACCACTAATAGCCTCCAATAGCCTACATTTTCCAAATGTAGTATTTTAGTTTGTCTATACTAAAACGTAACACCAGCGTTCCCAAACTAAAATGGGGTTTTCTGCATTTTCAAAACACTCCGTTTTCACTGGTCAAAGATGCTATAGTAGTAACCCAGGTGTAACCGTAACAAGAGTTACAATATATTGTCAAACGAAAATGCATTAGTGCAAACAGAACCTAAAGAATCTACCATTCAAATATATAGGTTTTTGATTACTTGATCAAGCTAAAGTCATTCTTGAAGTAAACACAAGTCGAAATGAGACGTGGATTTGATTGCGCTTATATGATTGTTGTCCTTTTCTATTGGTTAAGTAATAGATTGTCCCACCTCCGTGCCAGTAAACACCAATCAGAGACGAGTAGAGATGTCTTTTGCAAGAAGGAGGGAAATTAATTTGATTAGTGGTTATGAATGGCAGCCAACATGCTAGCTAATGTTAACTAATGGCTAATTACTGTAAAGTGTTACCGATCTTCGCGTAGAGCTGAGGAATTATAATACACAAGAGAGTATTTTGATTATAATGAAGCCTTTAAAGCGGCTGTCGGTTTCTTTTTAGACTTCATTTTTATTTGTACATAAGAGTAATAAAAGTGTAAATATTTCTCTGCTGGTCAGAGAAAGCTTTTGACCTTGAGCCTTTTTGATACGTAAATATACATATTCAAATTTCAAGCACATTATTTGTTTACATTTTTCATAATCATACTTATACACACACATGGGCTGGGCAGGGGTGGCGAGGTTACTTTTCTAAATGTCCCGTACAGTTTAGTCAGTTTGATGAGTCTCATAAAAACATGTCTGGTACACCTCAGAATGAAAAATAAGAAATTATATTTTGCTTGGTTTGGTTTAAGCACCATTAAGGGAAACATTGCATTCAGATATTAGTGTTATGACAACTCAATTAAATAGTGTAATATAATAAAGGGATTTTAGATTTTTTGCTGTTCCAGTTATTCTCCATAGTATTTTTAAAATTAATTTTTCATTTAAAAACACACAAGTAGGGCGACACGGTGGCTTAGTGGTTAGCACTGTCGCCTCACAGCAAGAAGGTCGCTGGTTCGAGTCCCGGCTGGGCCAGTTGGCATTTCTGTATGGAGTTTGCATGTTCTCCCCGTGTTGGTGTGGGTTTCCTCCGGGTGCTCCGGTTTCCCCTCACAGTCCAAAGACATGCGCTATAGGTGAATTGAATAAACTAAATTGGCCGTAGTGTATGTGTGTGAATGAGTGTGTATGGATGTTTCCCAGTACTGGGTTGCAGCTGGAAGGGCATCCGCTGTGCTGAACATATGCTGGATAAGTTGGCGGTTCATTCTGCTGTGGCGACCCCTGATAAATAAAGGGTCTAAGCTGAAGGAAAATGAATGAATGAATGAAACGCATAAGTACTACTTACATTTTATATTTTACAGTCTTTTTTATTATATTTCTTGGGAAAATGCTTTATATTAATTCAAATGTATATTCTAAAAAATGTTAAAACAATAAATGTTGTCCCAAAAATACTTAAACACCTTAAAATTGTGTTACGTTCAGCAAATTATAATTTCTTTTATTTTTTCCTTTTGATTTTGGATTGAAAAAGTTGGATTGAGTTTTTCTGAGATTCACCTTCACCTTTGTTTTAGTTCATTACCGCCAACGACCTGAGATCATTATTTACCCAGTTAATAACATTTGTTCATTCTGGCACTTTTTATTTATTTTTTTAAGTAAATATGTCTCACAGACTCCATTGTCAAAGGTTTGCTTATTAATATCAATGTTCTTGAGTCCGTGTTTTGTTTAAAGTGACTTAAAATGCACAACTGCTATATTAAATCAGATATAGTGACAGTTATGTCATCAAAAAAGCAGGATGATGTAACGGTTCCTTACTAATTTTCTTGTAGTTTTGTTTGTCTAAGCTGCTGTAGTTTAAAATACTCTGTCGGCTTTATTTGCTACATTTACTGTAATTTTTTTATTGTATCAAGCAAATAATTTTTTGCTGAAATATTTATAATAAAAAGATCAACACAATGAAAAATCTTGTTACGCATCATTAATGTAATTGCATGTTTTGATTGCTTTTTCATTTCTAAAATCAAATCCTCTGTGAATTCTGAAAAATTCATACACGGACATTTGCATGAAGCTTTTAATTTTCCTACACCACAATTCAAAAGTTTGGTTGTTGTTTTTTAAAGCAAGTTAATGTTTATTTAGCCGAGGATGCAATGCATTGATCAGTACTGACAATATAAAAATTTGAAAAATTGTAAGAATTTTCAAATGATCATTTGATCATTTATAGTAATAAAAAAATCTTTGAAATAAAAATGATTTCTGTATTAATGGCTACTGAAAATTCACCTTTAACATTACAGGAATAAATCAATTAAAGATATATATTTAAAATAATACACAGTTGTCTTAAATTTTTTTTATAATTTCCCATAGTATTAATTAGGAATGCACCCCTATGATTTTGTTTTTGTCCAATACTGATACTAACAAAAACCTTTTGCTGAAACCGATACTGATATTAACAAAAATCTTTTGGCTGATACCGATATTAAAAAACCTTTGGCTGATATTGATGCCAATGATAATAAAAAGCTTTGGCTAAAATCAATAAAAATATTAACAAAAAACTTGTGGACAATACTGGTATTTAAAAAACATTTGGCTGATAACGATATTGACAATAAACTTTTGGCCGATACCAATATCGATATTAACAAAAAACTTCTGATTGATATTGATATTAACAATAAACTTTTGGCCAATACCACTATCCATATTAACAAAAAACTTTTGTTTGATACCGATATTAAAAAACTTTTGGCCGATAGCAATATTGATATTAACAAAAAACTTCTGATCCATACCGATATTAACAATAAACTTCTGGCCGATACCAATATCCATATTAACAAAAAACTTCTGTTTGATACCGATATTAACAAACTTTTGGCCAATACCAATATCGATATTAACAAAAAACTTCTGATCGATACCGATATTAACAATAAAATTTTGGCCAATAGCAATATCAATATTAACAAAAAACTTCTGTTTGAT
>CAIGQV010019087.1:2801813-2828213 GCA_903798115.1 Danio jaintianensis
CCCATATTTAAAAATCCTTTGGCTGAGACCGAAAACAATATTAACAAAAAAGTGTTAGCAGATACCGATATTAACAATAAACTATTGGCCGATACCAATATCAATATTAACAAAAAACTTCTGATCGATACAATATTAACAATAAACTTTTGCTGATACGGTATTAAAAAACCTTTGGCTGATAACAATACTGACAAAAAAACTTTTGAAGGATACCGATATTAACAATAAACTTTTGGCCGATACCAATATCCATTTTAATAAAAAACTTCTGCTTAATACCGATATTAACAATAAACTTTTGGCCGATACAGATATTAAAAAATCCTTTGGCTGAGACAGAAAACAATATTAACAAAAAAAAATTAGCCAATACCAATATTGATATTAACAAAAAACTTCTGATCGATACAATATTAACAATAAACTTTTGGCTGATACGGTATTAAAAAACCTTATATAGGCTGATAACAATACTAACAAAAAAACTTTTGACGGATAGCAATATTAACAATAAACTTTTGGCCGATACCAATATCCATTTTAACAAAATACTTCTGATTAATATCGATAAAAAAAAAAAAAAACGATTCTGATAATAACAATAAACCTTTGGCCGATGCTGATATTAACAAAAACCTGGTGATATTGGTCAATCGCAAACAGTATTTGCTATTTTTTTCTCACATATAAATATGGATATATATAAATAATTTCACTCATGTAATAGAGCATATTTATTTAATAAACTCAATAAATAAAGCCATTGCTGCTATATGTAACTTATAATTTTTGCGGCTCCAGACAAATATTCACTCTGCTAAGGGCAGTCAGTTTCTTTTATTGTCAAGATGGTTTAGCCCAAACAAACCTAGTTTTGTGTCAGTACACTAGTTTCTTTTTTCGATGCACATTTGTACATATTAGACTTTATATTGTTTTTTTTGCCAGTATTTAATGATCTTACTTTGAGAAAAATGGAATTATTTTCATATTATTGCGGATAGCTTTAAATTAATCCAATATTAACTGATAAATATCGGAAACTGATATATCGGTGCATCCCTAGTGTTAATGTCTATTTTGATCAAATAAACGCAGCTTTGGCTAGCATAACACACTTCTTCCAAAATCATTTAAACATTGTACCAAACTTTTGAATAGCATCGTATGTTGCATATTCACTATACATTAAACTGGTATTTATTTTGTCATTTAATCACAATACACATGCTTTATTTTGATTTTGTCATCCACATTCATGTTATCATTTCATCAGTATTGATAATAATGGCTGTGCAGATGCAAATGCCATGGTGCTTTGCTTGTTATGTTCTCCATGGGTGAATATGTAATTCACAGGACGCAGCCGCTTGGTCTTAGTGGGATTCCTTTTCTCTCTGAACAGTTTCTTAACCAGCCTGGGCTGCCAAAACTGTATCGACTACTTCACGTCTCAGGGACTCCAGAGTGTGTACCACCTTCAGACTCTTTCTATGGAGGTAAAGCAACAGTTTATACAGTCAATACACCCTGTTCATTATTTCATCATTTGTGTTTTACACTGGATTTTTTTGGAGCAGTGGGTACCTTAATTATTCTAAATAGGAAAGTCATATTTTTTGTGATGTGTTAATAAATTAGTATGCATTAACATTTGTAACACAATTAAATAATCTGACATTTTATACATTTGACTAGTGACTGACAGGAGAGCTAGTCAGTGCCTGATGACGCCAATGGAATACAATTATATGAACGTAAAATTCAAGGTATTGGGGCAAAAATATGTAATGAAATAGAATTTAACTATATCAAGCAAAGTATATATCAAACAACACGTTCAAGACGTTTGGAGAAATAGTCGTCCCCAGCTGAGCCTGGTTTTCTTGTGTTTTTTTTCCCCCTTCACTTTCGTCAGTTGATGAAGTTTGTTCCTCATTACTTGCTTGCTTGGTTTGGAACTTGTAGAGCTGCACATCAGTGGAGTTGCTCTTCAGCGTTTGGGCTTTCAGCAGTGGCATTTACACTGAACTGAACTAAACTGAACTGTGAAAACTGGACTGAAGCAGTTTCAATTTACTACAACTTCATCTATGTTAAGCTACTTTGACACAATCTGCATTGTAAAAGTGCTATAGAAACTATAGAAAGTTAAGGTTATTAGTTACCTTAACCTTAACTAATTAACTAGTAACTAATTACTTAGAACTTTTAGCAGTTCAAGTTATTATATATACACATGGTTAACTTGCAGTAATATAGTATATAGGTGATGTCTATGTGTAGATGTTAAATGAAGTGTATTTGTGTATTAAGTGTATGTGTTGTCCTTGAAGTCTTCGATGGTTGGCATCATCTCTTCGCAGGTCTTGTATCCCATCAATATCGCTGCACAATCTCTATGGGCATCCCCAGGTGGAAATAGAGAACAAAGAAAAAAATTAGCATAGCTGCTGTTCATAATGTATTGGAACGAGATAATAATGTCAATGTGAAAATGTGAAAGGTGCTATAAATAAAAATAGGTGCTATATAAACAAACATAAAAACAAACATATAAAACATAGAAGTATTTCTAACAAAGTGCCTAGTGCATTAAGACAAGAAGAGTGTATCTTACAGGTGGTTTGTCAAGCCCACTCACCTTCATGGAGCAGGCTCATGTGCATCACCTATTTACCAAAAAGATAGGTCTTTAATGTAGTTTTGAACTGAGAGAGTGTGTCTGAGCCTCGGACATTATCAGAAAGGCTGTTCCAGAGTTTAGGAACCATATATGAGAATCCTCGACCTTGTTTAGTGGACTTTGATATTTTGGGTACTACCAGAAGCCCTGAGTTTTGAGATCTTAAAGAGTTGGTTGGATTGTAGTGAGGCAGAACTGTCTCACTACAATCCCCATACTCTTTAATGTGCTTCTGGTAGTACCCAGAATAGCAAAGTCCACTAAAGGAGGTCGAGCATTCTCATATATGGTTCTTAAACCATATGGTTCCATAAACAGGAGTTAGACTATTTAAAGCTTTACAGGTAAGACGCAATATATCATAATCAATACGGAACTTAGGCTACAAATATCACTGTAGGTCTACTGTAAGCACAAATGAACTATGACGAATCTCGTTTTCCCACAGGACCTTGGGGCCCTGAAGATCCCTGAGCAGTACCGGCTGGCGATCTGGAGGGGTCTGCAGGACATGAAGCAGGGCCACGATTATGGGCAGCAGCTGATCCGCTCCAGCAGTAACATGGCCACCATGGCCATCGGGCCAAGCGGAGAACTGCAGAGGCAGCGCGTCATGGAGGCCGTGCACTTCAGAGTCCGCCACACCATCACCATCCCCAACCGCGGACCGGCCAACGGACCCGAGGAATGGCCCGACTTCGGCTTTGACATGCCCGACTGCAGGTTACACAAACACTCCATTAAAGAGGAGTTTGCCGAAGGCGACGTCCACTGAGAAGATCCGCCTTTATTTTTCCACACGTATTTCTATATTGTACGTATTGGGTCATTGAAACTGCAGTGGACGGTTTATATTTTCAATATAGTAGCACTTCTGTATTTTTTAGTTCCAGACAAAACATTTTATTTGATTGTCATTCGTGGCCTTACGCTAATATTACAATCACAAACAGCAACAAAACAGTCAATTTAAAGTCAATCATTAAAAATAACGATATTGGTGGTATGTGGATTTTTGAATGGGTAGAAGCCATGTGACATTTCAGAATATTGCCTTATTTATTATTTGGCTTGGTGTAAATAATATTTGTGCAATTGTGTATGATATTGACGCATGTATGTTCGAAACAAGTGTGAAGTCGTAGATTAAGTAAATGCTTTGACTTATGAAACATACTTTGTATTTGCAGAATTTGATAAGCGTGAGTTTATCGAAGCCATATGTGTGTGACTTGATCAAAAGGCATTGTATAGTTGAATTATTCTCTCGTTACAATATTTTATAATTTATAAGGGATTCATCAGAGTTTTACAATGAAGAGAGACATTCGGAAGTGCGTTTTCACCACGGGATAAAAAAAATAAATCAAACTTTCAATTAAAATTCTGATTTTAAATTTTAAAAATTGGCTGATTTTTTACCTTCCAATTCAACATGTGGAACGGACAGATTTCTCACAATTCTGTCAATTGTTTAAAAAATACAATTATTAATTTAATGTTAAAAATATACAGTGGTCCCTTGTTAATCGCGGGAGTTACGTTCTAAAAATTAGCCGCAATAGGTGAAATCCGCGAAGTAGTCCACTTTATTTTTAAAAATTATTATAGATGTTTTAAGGCTGTAAAACCGAATGTAACAAACCGAAGATTAATTTATTCCGTAATGGCGCCCTACAGAACAATTTAGCTTACCCAATTCACCTGTACCGCATGTCTTTGGACTTGTGGGGGAAACCGGAGCACCCAGAGGAAACCCACGCGAACACGGGCAGAACATGCAAACTCCACACAGAAATGCCAACTGACCCAGCCGAGGCTTGAACCAGTGACCTTTTTGCTGTGAGGCGATCGTGCTACCCACTGCACCACCGTGATCCCCGACGCAGAACACAATGCGCTGTAAAAAAATGCCCCCAAAAAATTTGCGATACTGCGAGGCCGCGAAAGGTGAACCGCGTTATAGCGAGGGACCACTGTATTTCAAATAAATTGTCACAATTTAGAGATTTTTAACGTTATTTTTTGTAATTATAATTCTTGTTATTTAATTAAATTTACAGGCTTCCTTGCGATTTTGTGTTTACGTTTCACAACTCTGACTTTTTGTTTAGAATACGACTTTATTTCTTTCAATTGGGAGTTAATTTCGCAGTTTTGGGTTTGCTTCTTACAATTCGACCTTTATTTATTGCGGTTAGGACTTTATAGTCTATATTCCAATTCAGAGTTTATGTCACAATTTTCAGCTTTTCCCAGAATATCAATTTTATTTCTTGCAATTCTATGTTTTTAGGGCTATTTTAGGACAGTGTTTCTCAACCACGTTTCTGGAGGACCACCGACACTGCATGTTTTGGATGTCTCCTTTGTCTGTCACACCCACTACAGGTATTTCAGTCTCTGCTAATGAGCTGATGATCTGAATCAGGTGTGTTTGGTTAAGGAGACATGGAAAATTTGCAGAGCTGGTGGTCCTCCAGGAACGTGGATGAGAAACACGGATATTTTTAGGATATTTAGCACTTCTTTTCTGACTTTTCTCAAATTTGTGACTTTGTCTTGAAATTGTGAGTATTTATTTTAAGATAACATGTAACTGAAAATTATTACAGACAACCTGGCAATTCTTTGAAGAAACGAGCGAATCACGAGAACTATCAATTGCAATTAAAAACCCAGAACTAATAGATACAAATTGTTAGTATTATTTTTATTCTGTGGTAGAAGCAAGCGTCCACACGTCCATACAAACATCAAATCTACAGCTAATAACAGAAAGAAAAAAACATCTCTTTTTTTTTACGAGACACATTTGTTACTGTTTTCTTTTTTCTTTTTTTAGCGGTGCTGTACACTGAACGTTTTTGGTTTTTATTATATGAATTCATCCGTTAATATGTTAACACTGGATGATCATAAGTGTTGTTTATAAGTAAATACGTTTAAATTCGCCTTTTTTGTGGTATTAGCCTTGCAGGACGAGGTTTTATTTATCATGCAGTACTGTTTATAATGTCTGTTTGACCTTTTGCAGGTGTAACCACTGATGTCTTGTTATTTTATTGTGTTTTAATCGTGTTAACTTTGAAAAAAAAGTGAAAAGTCAAGGTATTAAGGTCTTAAAAACACATCCAGGTCACATTTCATCCCAGAAGAAAAAAAAGACATATATAATAATACATTAAAATTGATTATAGACATGAAACCATTATTTACATAATTATTTTTGCACTGTTTAGAAGCAATTTTGAGCATTATAGTTCATGAGGTCTTTAATCTAGTTTTGAACTAAGAGAGTGTGTCTGAGCCTTGGATAGTATCAGGAAGGCTGTTCCGGAGCCATATATGAGAAGGCTCGACCTCTTTTAGTGGACTTTGCTATTCTGGGTACAATTATACCAATGCATTTTGGAAGAAAAAAACAAAACTGCTGAACTGTAAAAACAAAAATCTTAATTATACTAAAAATTTATTTTATTTTTATTTTATACACTACCTGACAAAAGTCTTGTCGCCTATCCAAGTTTTAGGAGCAACAAATAATAACTTAACTTCTAGTTGATCATTTGGTATCAGAAGTGGCTTATATGAAAGGCAAAGGCCTGTAGATTACGCTTATTTTACCAGGATAAAATATGATGATGCCTTGATTTTGAATTATTTAATTAGGACAGTAAGGCCTGACTTTGCTTAGACAAAAGTCTTGTCACTGAACAGAAATAATGTCCAGTATAGAATATAAAGTCATGGTGCAGTGGAAAAAGAATGAATATTGTGTATGACTCCCGTGAGCTTGGAGGACTGCATCCATACATCTCTGCAATGACTCAAATCACTTATTAATAAAGTCATCTGGAATGGCAAAGAAAGCGTTCTTGCAGGACTCCCAGAGTTCATCAAGATTCACTGGATTCATCTTGAATGCCTCCTCCTTCATCTTACCACAGACATGCTCAATAATGTTCATGTCTGGTGACTGGGCTGGCCAATCCTGGAGCACCTTGACCTTCTTTGCTTTCAGGAACTTTGATGTGGAGGCTGAAGTATGAGAAGGAGCGCTATCCTGCTGAAGAATTTGCCCTCTCCTGTGGTTTGTAATGTAATTGGCAGCACAAATGTCTTGATACCTCAGGCTGTTGATGTTGCCATCCACTCTGCAGATCTCTCGCACGCCCCCATACTGAATGTAACCCCAAACCATGATTTTCCCTCACCAAACTTGACTGATTTCTGTGAGAATCTTGGGTCCATGCGGGTTCCAGGTCTTCTGCAGTATTTGTGATGATTGGGATGCAGTTCAACAGATGATTCATCAGAAAAATCGACCTTCTGCCACTTTTCCAAATGATCAACTAGAAGTCAAGTTATTATTTGCTGCTCTTACAACTGGGATCGACGACAAGACTTTTGTCAGGTAGTGTAGTTGAAATGTGACTTGGACATTATTTTGGGAGACTTACCTTTTATTTTACTTTACAACTACTAAAAAAAGAACCACGCAATTATAATAATAAATAATCGAGGGGAAAAAAGTATTTCAGACAGAGCCACAATGAGGAACATTATCTTATTTGATATATAAGGAATGTATTTATTATTTGTAAAAATCTGTGTATAAAACTGAACTAAGGGCCGTGTTGAACTTTGGTGAGCTGTATGTAGTCAAAGAAGCATTTGTAAATAATTAGTGTTAACGTTATTATTCATGTAACAAGAGCAACAGATCAGAAATTGGATCCCAGAAGATTAAATCGAGCAAAAAAAATACATATTTTAAAATGACGATGATGGTGAAACGCCATCATACAGATCCAAGCACTTTACGGCTTTAGGATATTGTAAACAACGTAATATTCACAGTTAATATCAAGTCAGTATTATCATGTCCTTTTGTGTATCATTTTTGACAACTGCAGATTTTAGAAATGTTTTTAAGAGTTAATAATCTCTTGTGTTTTCTTTATTCAAGAGCTGTAATGCCGTTTCTTTTTTTTATATCGCGAAGTTTGAATTATGTAAAGTGATTTCTTTTTCAAATAAATACGAAAGTGTGTAAAAAGTGGGGGTGTTTTAATGCAAGGTCAGATAATTGAATTATTGGAACGTTAAATTTCAAATATCTGTGAAAAATTACACCTATAGGTTTTAGCAGTGGAGAGTGTCTGAACGAGCAGCAAAACAATGGTTTTAATTTATTTCTGCCAATAATCTGAGTGAAGAATGCGCTTTAATATAACAGTCTCTCTTTTGCCTTTCCCAGCGATTATCTTGACGTCACAAAACAGGTCAAAAATGCTAATTGATTTGATGTCAAAACCTTGACGTCTATTTGACATCCACACATTGATGCACTTCTGACCACCATAATAACGACACAAAAAGTATTATAATATAAGAAAATTTTATTCATCTGAAAGCTTCAATTCCAAATGACAAATTTACACTCGGGCATCACGGTGGCGCAGTGGGTAGCACGTTCGCCTCACAGCAAGAAGGTCGCTGGTTCGAGCCTCGGCTGGGTCAGTTGGCGTTTCTGTGTGGAGTTTGCATGTTCTCCCCGTGTTCGCGTGGGTTTCCTCCGGGTGCTCCGGTTTCCCCCACAAGTCCAAAGACATGCGGTATAGGTGAATTGGGTAGGCTAAATTGTCCGTAGTGTATGTGTGTGAATGAGTGTGTATAGATGTTTCCCAGTGATGGGTTGCAGCTGGAAGGGCATCCGCTGCGTGAAACATATGCTGGATAAGTTGGCGGTTCATTCCGCTGTGGCGACCCCAGATTAATAAAGGGACTAAGCCGAAAAGAAAATGAATGAATGAATGAAATTTACACTCGATTGTGTGTCCCTGCAATGCATGTAAACTACCATGATGTCAAAATAACATTAAATTGGTGTCAAAAAACATGTCAAAAACCTTGACGTCTATTTGACATACACACATTGACGCATTTTTGACCATCATAACAACAACACAAAAAGTAGTGCTATGCATGTAAACTACCTTGATGTCAAAATGACATCAAATTGACGTCTAACATTGGTGTCAAAAAATGTGTCAAAAATGCTAATCGATTTGATGTCAAAACCTTGAAATCTATTTGACATCCACACATTGACGCACTTTTGACCATCAAATGTTGACACAAAAAGTATTATAATATAAGAAAGGTTTTATTCATCTTAAAGCTTCAGTTCCAAATGACAAATTTACACTGGAGTTTGTGTCCCTGCAACGCATGTAAACTACCCTGGTGTCAAAAAAACGTCAAAAATCAATTCCATCAGTCCTGTTTTTGACGCCAACGTTAGATGTCAAGTTGACGTGGTTTTGAAATCAAGGTAATCAATTGACATGAAACTGATTTGCATTTTTGATGTGGTTTTTTTTAATGTCATTTTGATATTAAGGTGCCTGCTGGGTTGGCCTTTCCCATCACCAATTAAAACTAATTGGTTATGTCCAGATAGTCTTGTGTAGCCAGACTTTTAGACTGACAGCAGAGGGTCTGAACTCTTTTACCACTTTCATTGGTCAATGACCAGAGGCCATCTGACTGACCTCAACTAAACAAGCCAAAGGTGACAAAGGCAAAGAGCCCCCCCCCAAAAAAAAATTTAAATAATAATAATACATAAATAAGGGGGTGCAGTGGGTAGCACGATCGCCTCACAGCAAGAAGGTCGCTGGTTCAAGCCTCGGCTGGGTCGGTTGGCATTTCTGTGTGGAGTTTGCATGTTCTCCCCGTGTTCACGTGGGTTTCCTCCGGGTGCTCCGGTTTCCCCCACAGTCCAAAGACATGCGCTATAGGTAAATTGGGTAAGCTAAATTGTCCGTAGTGTGTGTGTGTGAATGAGAGTGTATGGATGTTTCCCAGTGATGGGTTGCAGCTGGAAGGGTGATGGAAGGTAGAACATATGCTGGATAAGTTGGTGGTTCATTCTGCTGTGGCGACCCCAGATTAATAAAGGGACTAAGCCGAAAGGAAAATGAATGAATAAATAAACAACATGCCAGAAATCAGGCTCAGTCAGGGGAACAGTTGTCCTCTGACCAGGGAAACTCGCCCAATGGCCAATCAAAACTAGCCTAATAATATCAGAACTCAAAATATAACAATGCAAACTCCACACAGAAACGCCAACTGACCCAGCCGAGGCTCGAAACAGGGACCTTCTTGCTGTGAGCCGACAGCGCTACCCACCGCCCCACCTAAACATTTTTTTATCTTTACATATTATATTATACATGTTTATTAAAGACAATTGTTTCTAATTGGATCTGCATTGTAAACCATTGTAAATATTTTTTTATTTATTAAACTGTGGTTATATGTGGCAAAATCAGCCACGAACATAACGAAAGGGAAGTCAATTTGACAAGGGTTAACTATCTACTTTAATTCACTACTATGAAGGCCTGCATATGAATTGAGTACAGGAGCGATGTGTTCTGCTATCGGCTGGTTTGGTCTGGCGCGCGCGCGGTTACAGAAGCACTGACGTGTTCACAGAGCAGCAGCGCGACGCGCGGATCGGTAGCCGAAAGTGACACAGCGGCACAACCGGGTAAGACAAATACATTTCCTCTCACCTCACTCCTATTTTGAACCTTCCACAAGTTCTCCTGCTCCTCTGGTATGCTAACTGTCTCCCTAATTTTAATTTCCCCCCAGTGGCAGAACGACTGCTAACGTATACTTTCTGTAAGATGCGATATTAGATGGTGCTAGCAAAGTTTACCCGTTCAGATCTCCCCGGAAGTGAGTTGTCCACTTTTTATGTGTGTCTTCTGGTCTTTGTAGTTTGTTCTTATATCTATCTAATGACACATTTGCGGATTTAAACTACAACCCGTATGTTTCCGCCTGAGGCAAATCACGTCGCTTAGGAAACCGGGAAGTGTAGTTTATGAGTGTGTTCCATATTGCGTGTGTCAACGTAGAAGTAATTTTCTAGGAACTACAGCAACCAGGATGCTCAACGCATTAAAGGAATCACTTAGCTACGGCTAACAGCCCGATGCTAAATAGCAAATTAGCTTACAAGCTCTGGCCATTAGGCTTCTAGTTACAATATCAGTGAGTTTATGAAATAAACGCAGAGGTAAGTATAAAAACTGACCGAGAATAAATACACACCGGAACTAAAGCCACTGTTCATTTGCATGCACTGTCCTGTTTGGTGTAGACGTCAGGAAATGGATCAAGGTTCTACACCGGGATCCCTAAATTTTTTGGTATATAAATAAATAATCTGGCATCCACCACAGTGAAGCATTAGATTATCCTGTCGTCTTCACCAATGACTATAATATGGTATTTTAAGGTTTATGTTTTGAGGCAAAAACATCAAACCGACCGTTCAATCATTTTACACGCCGCTTTTTGACGTCGTCTTGATTTATTTAGGCTTGTTGTTTAACTCTACCAGCCTCTTGTTCGTTGACGTGATCGGTTGATTTGGACTTTGCCTCAGATTATATCTTTTGATTAACACACAGAGGATATCACGTTTTACAACCAGGAAATCAAGATGACGCTCTCATCATTAATCCGTATATTATTATTAACTTAAATAGTGAAAACGTCACCGGTCGGTTAATTACGCGATGTTTTGCCAACAAATGTTTAGACTAATTTTTAACCTTGGTACCAAAACGTAATTTCAACTCCACCCATAACCCCGCCTGTGAAGTGTCGTTTCCTATCGGTAAGTTACAGAGTAAGCAAATCAGGTGATCCGAAGGGAGATGTGAACAGGAATGTGTTTTACTTCAGATTTTCTGAAACCTTTTCTTAATGTTTGTATTCTTCTACGATTAAAACGGGAAACAAAGAACAAAACCTTTTCTTTTAATTTATTAAAGTAATGCAATTATGAACTATTAATGAGGTAAATGCATATTTATATCATTTAAAAAAGTTTATTTTCGTAAAGGTCTCCATTTTGTTTGCTTATAAAGACATGAACTGAGACATGAACCATCTAATTGTGGTGCTGCCTTATGTTCGACATATGAAGCATATTACATAGAAGTATCAGGCCTACGTTAATGTTTCAATTTCAAATATATTAAGTAAAGAATAAGTTAAATTAATGGTGTCATTCAGTGAAGCATAAAGCCACATATTCAAGCCTGTCCTTATTAAAATATAAACTGAGTAAATATTATATTCTGAATGTTACATTAGATTTTCTGAAGCCTTTTCTTAAGGTTTTTATTCTTCTACAATTAAAAACGAAACTTTTTTTTCCTTTTAATTTAGAAAAGCAAGGTAATTATGAACTATTAATGAGGTAAATGCATATTTATATCATTTAAAGAAGTTTATTTTCGTTGAGTAAATATTATATTCTGAATTTAATAAAAAACATCTAGCATCTTTTTGGGTCACCAGTTCATATACTGAATTATATTTTAGAGTCATTTAAAGCTGTATTATACCTTTACTACACCCATTTTTAACCCGTATATAGGCCTGTCACGATAAGGAATTTTTGTTGTGCGATATATTGTCACAGAAATTGTTGCGATAAGCGATATTATTGTCATTTTGAGATCATTTTATGATAATGATTATATAACAGCATAATAGTGCAAATAAATAGCTATAAACACTTTAAAATACTTATTTAGATTCTATAATTTGATGTTAAAAAGGCAAATGCCCTATTATATATACTATTAAATGTCCTATTGGGTAAATGTCCCATTATAGGAGAGGTAGAATGTAATTGTAATTGTTAAAATGGCTTTAACGTTATTTGTAAATTTGTAAACATATGTTGCAACGGAAAAAAATATGATCGAGGTCATCTCCAAGTATTGCACGATAAGTTGATATATTGATTATTGTGACAGGCCTACCCATATAGAAAGTAAAAATGCTCTAATCGTACATGAAATGATTTAGATTTACTTTCAGCTTTTTTGACAAGTGATTATTTATTCAAAGCACATCCTCACACCTCACTTAATAAACTTGGAACGGTTAGAAAATTAAAATGGTAAAACGCAGATGAGCTTTCCTTTTTGAGGAGGTTTAAATGTAAATTAAGGTTGCTCATGGGGTACAACAGAAATGTATGCACGAGTTTGTAATTTTCTGTGTAATTGTAAACCGGCAGCTAGCTCTCTGCAACTCTCACATGGTTGCCCACTGAAGCTAAGCAGGGCTGTGCCCGGTTAGTACCTGGATGGGAGACCACATGGGAAAGCTAGGTTGCTGCCGGAAGTGGTGTTAGTGAGGCCAACAGGGGGCGCTCAACCTGCGGTCTGTGTGGCGCCCCAGTATAGTGAAGGGGACTCTATACTGCTCAGTGAGCGCCGTCTTTCGGATGAGACGTTAAACCGAGGTCCTGACTCTCTGTGGTCGTTAAAAATCCCAGGATGTCATTCGAAAAAGAGTAGGGGTTTAACCCCGGCATCCTGGCCAAATCTGCCCACTGGCCTCTGTCCATCATGGTCTCCTAACCATCCCCATATCATAATTGACTTTATCACTCTGTCTCCTCTCCACCAATCGGCTGGTGTGTGGTGTGCGGTCTGGCGCAATATGGCTGCCGTCGCGTCATCCAGGTGGATGCTGCACACTGGTGGTGGATGAGGAGATTCCCCCCATTGTGTAAAAGCGCTTTGAGTGTCTAGAAAAGCGCTATATAAATGTAAGAAATTATTATTATTATTATTATAAATAGATGGTTTAACTGTACACAGAAATACACAAAAGTATGCTTTAGTTAGAAGATTGTGTGGTTTATAATGTATAATTACACTAGTACTGAGTGGTAGAATGATTTGCATGCAGTTTTGAATAGAAACCTGAGTGGACATTGAGTGCAGTGAACAGATTGCTTGTGTTTTTTTTCATTAGGATTGAAATGTAAATATAAAAGAAGCAAAAATGTGAATTGTTCATTTATTACATTCTCCCTAAATTCACAGACAGAATGCCAGAAGGAGACAGTGCCGGTGAATCCATCCATGGGAAACCATCAGCGATCGGGAACTTCTTTAAGCGGCTCGGACAGGTGAGGTTCGAACTAGTCACATGACAGGGCTCCAGCTGTACAACTTTGTGGCACCAGACATGAGGTGGGGTAAAAAAAAGAAAGAAACTGAAATGATGTCCCCACATGTCAGTGCTTCCCACAGGTTTGAAATATACTTGTGGTGGTAGCCGGATTGAAACACACCATTTACCCACATCACATAAATAGTTAACTATATGTGACTAAGCATAATTTAATTTAACAATAATTTTATTTATTATGACACTGTTATACACTGTTTCTTTTCAATGGGTTAAAGTAAAAAAAAAAAAAAAAAAAGACTGTTGAAATAAAAAAAAGAAATCCACTATTTCTCTTACTTTTATGCTATTCAGGAGCCCTGTGCACCCACTGACAGGTCAAATCTGCTTCTCTCTTTTTCAAGTTCACAGCAAACTTGAATGCCGAAGCATTTTAGATATGTATATAAAATAGCCTATGTAATGTATTGACATCATCAAATTAATAAAATAATCAGCAAATGATAAATAAATGACAGAAAAAAGAATAAAAACAGACAATATCTCTAAAAATGATCATAATTACAAAAGTAAAACGTATAGATTATTTAAATAAGGCAAATGTGTTGATTAAACATTACTAATGGTGTACATATAGTTTGCAGCCAGTTTAGACCAGTCATTTCGACCTCTTCGAGTATATAGTAAAGTTTTTATGAGTAGTTTAGATAAAAAAAATGAATTATTGAATGTTTCTCGCGACTGTGTGTGCACAGTCAGCTGCAAAGCCAAGCGAAAGTAGGCTCAAGTAAAAAGGTAATGCAAAAACACATACGAGCTTAAGAAAGCGAAAGCAAAAGTTGATTACCGGACATTTTTAGGAGCTTTAGAAACCTGGGCCGGACGAATTTTTTAAGTCCCAAAAAGGCTCTGTGGGTCTGCACGTGAGACTGTCTGTGGGAATGTTGACAGGTCTCGCGCACACAAAACGAAATGGGTAAACGAGAGAAGATTTTCTACTACTTAATTGATCGCGGATGCTTGGTTATATTGGGTGGATACAAAAAAAGTGTAAAAGGATGATAATAATAGTAAAAAAAAGTGTCACTAAATATACTTGGGTGGCCATTAATATACCTGGGCAGCCCGCCCAAGTAAAGTCTATGTGTGGGAAGCACTGCATGTTTAATGAATTAATGAGCTGATTACAAATAAGTTTAAAACTGAAGTCCAAAATGCAATGTTTCTTTATTGGAATAATATTGGAAATTGAAATTGTACATGGCTTTGTTGCAATGAAGTTGTCAGCAGCTCAAGGCATGTGAGCAAAAGCACCAATTTTATTGGTCAAAAAAGAACCAGAGGTGTTTATTTATTTATTTTTAAATGATGTTTTTTTGTGTTGCATGCTCACATTAGCACCGTTTGTTTTGTCACGAGACATTAATCATCAGCAATAATCGTCCTGGTGTGTACAAGCTCTTAGTTGAATGTTGCTGAATAATCAGATTCACTAATTCTGTTATTATTATTATTTTTTTTAATGCAGATTTATCAGTCATGGTTGGACAAGTCAACGCCGTTCTCAGCAGTCCGATGGGCATCCACGCTTATTCTAACGGCCATATATATGATCAGAGTATATATACTACAGGTAAAATAAAACAAAAATGTGTAAAACTACACTCACGCTGCTTGTTTAAACTACTTATTTAAATGAGGTGAAACAACACAATTCTTGCGTTGTTTTTGGGACAACCTAATTGTTTAATGTTGAATCCACTTAAATTTCTCAAAATGATTAAGTTAACCCAATCGATTTGTGTTGGGACAACATGAAGGAATTGTGTGAAGCCCTGTTTTTTTTTTTTTTACAGTGTATTTCTGTCAAAAAGTAGTGATCCACGGTGGCTCAGTGGTTAGCACTGTCACCTCACAGCAAGAAGGTCACTGGTTCGAGTCCCTGCTGGGCCAGTTAGCATTTCTGTGTGGAGTTTGCATGCTCCCCCTGTGTTGGCATGGGTTTCCTCCGGGTGCTCCGGTTTTCCCCACATAAGTGAATTACAAGCGCTATAAGTGAATTGGATGAACTAAATTGGCTGTAATGTATAGAGTGTATGGGTGTTTCCCAGTACTGGGTTGCGGCTGGTAGGGCATCCGCTGCGTAAAACATATGCCAGAATAGTTGGCGGTTCATTATTTAATCATGAGGTAAACACAAAACAACAGTTTCCATCTAGAGCTACTTCACAGGACTCGACACTTGTAAACACTTGCTTCAACGGGTTCGTGCGGCTCTCGGTCCCGCCCACACTAGTCACAACTACCAAGCCGACCAATCAAAGAGCTTGCGCTACACATCGTTGTGACATGTAGTTCCATTTTTTTAAGAGGTGCGTGTCAGTGTCGGCGTCAGCCACGGCGAGGGCTATGCGACTGCGCGAAGGCTGCGTCGAAGCATACGCGTGCGCTTGACGCAGTAGTATAAATCAGCCTTTAGCCGAAGAAAAATGAATGGAAGTAGTGATCCGCACTCATTTAAATATTTTCATTTTTTGTTATTCTTCTGGAAACAAAGCCACAAACATTTAGACTCAACGCCGCCGAAACATTTGTGGCTTTGTTTCCTGAAGAATACAATTTTTTTTTTAATTTTTTAAATGGGGATTACTGCTTCTTGAAACTGAAAAAGCTATTTAAAACATCAATTCACTAAGCAGTGGTTTGAGATAATTGAAGAAATTCATGTAATGGAAAAAACTGACATTTATGTTGAGGATGAAAACGGATATTTTCAGGAAGGTTTGGGCAAAATGGTTGATATATAGGGAATATAAAGACATCCCCATTTAAGTAAAAGGTATTTGGAAAAGATAGCAATCTTATGCGTTTGGCTTTTCTTTTTTTTTTTTTTCTACATGCAGGTTTATGTATGCATGTATGTAATTATGTATGTGCATATTGATATGTGTATGTATGTAATAAGTCTGCAGGTTTTATTATTATTTTTTTTCTTTCGTTAAATTATTGTTCTGTATTGTAAAAAATAAACAAAATAAAAATAAAAGTTATAAAAAACAAAAAACAAAACATCAATTCACCAGAATCAAATAAGAAAATACGAAAGAAATAAGCAATGCAAGAGCACGGTGCAAAGCATACTATTAAAATTATTTCTTATATTGTTTTGATTTTTTTTTTTTCCTCTCTGTATTTAACTCTTTTTTTTTATTTTATTTTTTTTATGTCTTTTTAAGTTTAAAGCACTTATAAATAATACAAATAAATGTATTGTTAGTATTGTTGTGCTTTAAACACAACATACTAGCATATGTTTTGGATTGTTTGTGCAGATTTGGCGTCTAAAATTAGAGTAACTGATACAGTTTTGATTACTAAGCATTATTCAAATGTAATTAACGTTTGTTTGTGTTGTTTGTTTGTTTGTTTGTTTGTTTGTTTTAGGGGTGGTACATAGTCACATATGCTCTCGGGATCTACCACCTTAACCTATTCATTGCTTTCCTCTCACCAAAAGTGGATCCCTCATTGCTCGATGATCCAGGTAGGGCTGAGATTAAAACGGATCTGCATCGCTGAGGGGATTTATTTTTAATCAGTGTTTCTCTTCATCAGACGAGGGTCCGGCACTACCCACAAAACAGAACGAAGAGTTCCGGCCGTTCATCAGGAGGTTGCCAGAGTTCAAGTTCTGGTGAGTTCACATCATGGCCTGCAATGTAGAAATTGTTTTATGAGTGCAGAGAAATACGTGGAGATTTTTGCAATGTGGAATTTGTGCAAAAATTGGGTTATTAAATCAAATGATGAACACAATGTACAATTAATTAGACAGTTTGCTTTTTAAATATGAACTCTGTTTCGCATGTAATAGGGAAATGTAGTAAAAATGTAGTAAGTCAGGTTTTCTCCTGTCTCAAAATGAGTGGATACCATCCTGACTGTTATTTTATGTAGTTATCTAATGATTGAAGGGAATAATTATGAAGTAAAATGTTATTTTATTAAAAATACTATTATCTATTCTATCTGCAATAATCAAATACAGCATAACTAGTTAAAGTGTTCATTTACAGTGGTCTCAGTGGATTCTATTAAAAGTCGTAGCAGCCGAGCTTAGAAAATTGAATGTGTTTCTAAAGTTTTTAGGAGGGAAAACAAGTCTTAATCATCTAATCAGTTTTTAATTTTGGAAATTAAATATAGATATAGCCATAGAAGCTGGCGTGGCTTTAAAAAAAAAAAAAAGAGAGCAGCGAGACATGATATGATAAGAAGTTCACAAAGAGATGATCTAATGGCATTTAGGATTCACTATTTCTACTCAGCATCTGAAGTTTGATGGGCAGTTTATTTCTTATGCTAGTAGTTTGGACAAGTCTTATTGAGCATGTAATTGAGCCTATTATCTTGTTATTTCCCAATAGATTATCTCTTACAAAACTGTTCTGTTGCATTTGGAACTATTTTTGTTTACAAAATAGACCAAGTTCAGAATAAAAAAATGGTCATTTATTAAATGTGTATGTATATTAAAGATTGTTGAACTGCTGTATAAAAAAAATGATCACATTTGCAATTATACTATATTTGGTAAATTGGCAATCCGGGCTGGGAATAGATATATTTTTTTAATTGATTTGAATGAATATAATATTTACTTTTTATATTTACATAATATATTAATATTATATTTGTACAAAGTGTTCTTTTTTTGATATAAAATTTTGATAGCAAGCTGATGTTTCTCTTGTTTCCACATTCAGAGTTTTGTGTTTCCAAACAATACCATTAGAATTTATTTAAATCACTTCAGGCTTCAGCGTCATCATTGGTCCACTAGATGAGATTGACAGCTGCTCCTCTAGCCAATCAGTTAAAGGGCACCTATTTTTTCCTTTTTTCCAGATTTAATATAAGTCTTTTGTGTCTCCAGAATGTGTCTGTAAAGTTTCAGCTCAAAACACCCATCAGATTATTTATTATACCTTTCAAAAGTTTGGAATTTTTAGCTCTGAGCATCTTGTAGCTGTTTTTGTGGCCTGTGCCTTTAATGCTAGTCCTCCCCGCCCACCGTTCCCACGTGCCTGTCAGTGTGCCTCAATCTCCGCCCTCGGCTGCCTCAGATAACAGACAGACATGAAGGAAGCAGATCTCACGTAACGTTTGTGAGAAATATTACAGTAAGAACCTTACCAATGATTATTTGATGTATTTGTTGTGGAGTTGCAACGATGAGTCACACACAATGTCGTTACAAAGTTCACACACGCACACGCACACACACAGCGGAGAGAGAAAGTTTTTAGGTTTCAGTTTTGTGCAATATAATTCTATAATAAGTGCTTTCGATTCATGCGTATTATTTTTCAATCAGTGACTGCGTTTTCTTATTTTTAATTCTTAATGTTCTTCATATTTTTGTGTTATCATTTTACATTATTTTATTCTTATTCTTTGTCAATACATTTGGCTGAAAATGTTTCCCATGGTCGCATCGACACCTCATACAGAGCATACTCACACCAAACATGGTGGCCTTACACTGTTTTTTATAATGAGAGGATTTTGAATAATTGCACTGAACGAAAAAAAAAAAACGCTACACATTTTAGTGATTCAATTTAGTGAGTGGATTCTCACTAAAACAAACACTTCTCATTGCTCATTGGGTGTGAGATAGCACCACTTAACACTTCCAAAAGTACATTGCAAATGGAAACCTTTAACACGAATACACACTGGAGCATTTGCCAGATCTTTTTGGCCATTGGCCCATTATTACAACTCCGACCGAGGGTGATCTTGCTTTAATTTGAGGTGCTTGCAACACAAGGCCTGGCTTTCTAGAAAGTTAGACCTGTAATTGATAGTATTAGCCTTTAGCTGGACTGCGTTACCAGCTATTAATGAGTTGCTAGTGTTACATAATGTTGCCATCCTAGATAGCTGCCTTCTAAATATCTAAATCATCCTTAAGTACAGTAGCTTTGCATTTCATAAGAAGTCAGTGGCGAAAATCTGACAAAAAGCTCAACTCAGCAAACTGACACGGTTTGGACATGTTTGCGATGGCAGGAAGTAGGTGGTTTTTAACCTAATTTTTGAGTCTAGTTTTGGTTACACTATCTGGTTTTTCACGAGAAATGGAATTTGCGCATGGCTTGTCATACTGAAAATATTAGACATACTAGTAAATAACATTAAAAACTTGATTTTCACCACAATGGGTTTTTTAATTGTTTACATTTTATTAATTTAATCAAGTTTTGACTATCTTAGCCCATTTAATCCCTCTTGTTACAATTGACTGTGTCTTGTTCTCTTATTTTTGGAGTTTCTAAAAGAGTTGTTGTTGGCTTTGGCCATGAAATTACACTTTTAAATAAAAAAATTTGGTTGCAGATAAAAAATTTCCGCATTTTAAACAAAACCAAGTCAGCAACACCAAACCTCCAATTCTAGCAAAAATTCATCCAAAAAAAGTAGCAAGACAAATTTTGCTTCTCTTCATCAGAAATGTGTACTTGATAAGATATATTGAAATCAATGTAATTATTGCTGTCATACTGTGTTTATACTCAATAAAAGAAGGAATAATCCGATATCATAATAAGTGTTTCGTATTCAAAAAAAGTTGTAGACCAATCACAATGGACAGGGCCATCTGACCACCAATCAGAGCAAAGCAGACTCTCAAAAGAAGGGGTAAATGAAGAAAAATTGATTGTTTTGTTTAAAATATGGAAAAAAGTAAAGTCAGAAACAACAAACCTCCAATTCTATCAAATTTATAAAAAATAAAAAACGTTTGTGTAGTTTGTGACGTTTCGAGCACACAGGCTGTTCATCAGAAATGTGTACTTGATAAGATATATTGAAGTCAGTGTAATTATTGTTGTCATACTGTGTTTACAATCAATTAGAGAAGGAATAATCCATAATTGTTATAGGGGTTTAGTTTTTGACAAGTGGTAGACCAATCACAAAGGACTGGGCCATCTGACCACCAATCAGAGCAAAGCAGAACAAATCTTCTAATAATTATTCAGTGCCTCAATATACTAAAGCCAAAGTTCGTATTGGTTCTTTGATAAGAAGTTTTATTACACGCTCTTCAGACATTGGCGCTAAAATTACCTCATAATTTGCTCACCCTGAAGCGATCCTCAGTGTATATGACTTTCTTCTTTCAGACAAACAATCCTGGCTCTTCCATGGTGTTTAATGGTGTTGGGTAGTGGCCCTTTTTTTTACTTCTAAAAGCGCATAAATCAGTTGTAAAACTAACTCATACTCCGCTAGGGGGTTAACGCATGTCTTATGAAGCAGATTAATGTGTTTTTGTAACATATTCTTTACAGCTTTTAATTGTAAACTCAAATCTAACGGCGGTTACCGAATGCATGTTCTCAACAACTGACCTCTGACTATTATATGATGAATAACACGCAAGATGCTTTCAATCTTACTAATTTTTACCACAATAAAACGATGCCGAACAAGAACTTGGCTTAACGTTACTGCATAACACTATATTACTCTTTTGGGGTGTTCACACTATAAATCACGCTATTCGTGTGTAATTAGACGCTTGAATCGATTCATTCACACGTAAAATTCCCTTCACAACAGACGCTGGGTTTTGTTGAGAGAGTAGTTGTGCTTTATGTGATATGCAAGGCGGGAAAAATGGCGTGGACTTGTTTGGAGCAAGCTCCTAATTAGTTAGCGCGAGAAGTTATGATTTTTGGTTTACTGATCGATTTGTCATTCGCTCAAATCGCATCATTTGCGCCGCAGGATGTCTATGGTGTCTTTGCATTGACATAACATGTAAATCACTCACAGTTACGACATCTTCCACGTCTGTGAACACACCATTAAGGCTGATTTATACTTCTGTGTCGAGTGATCGGCGTGACCCATGGCACATGCCTTGCAGGTAGTCATGCATTTATACTTCTGCATGCTGTTTGTGTTGCTCTGCAATAACACTTACGATCCGCTAGCTGGCAGTATGTTTTTATGTTCCTCTGTGTCAAATTTCTTTGCGGGTGTTTTCTTTTTTCTGAACGCTACCTTAATGTACAAGTAGCTAAAACTCGCTCATTCAAAGGTGGGAACCGGCGGACGTGCAACAACTTTAATCATAAGGTAAACACAAAACAAAGTTTCCATCTGGAGCTCCTTCACGGGACTCGACACTTGTAAACACTCGCTCTAATGGGCTCGCTGCTCTCTCGTCACCGTTACCAAACCGACCAATCACAGAGCTTGCGCTATGCTTCGTTGCGTCGTGTAGTTACATTTTTGGAGAGGTACGCGTCAGTGTCTGCGAGGGCTATGCGATTGCGCGAAGTCTGTGCCGGTCCATACGTGCGCGATTGACGTAGAAGTATAAATCAGCCTTTACTCTTCCACTATGAATGTCTTAAGGCCTGTTCACAGGAAGTACGATAACAATAAGAAGGCATTGTTCTAACAATTGTTCTTCTGAATGTAAAACAAGAGCAGAGTTCAGGCCACAGCTATATCAATAAAGATGTATAGAAACGATATCCTTGGGATCACTTTCAGAACTGTTATTTCTCAGCTAATAAACAACAAAACACTGACAGCCAGTCAGAAGCAGTTTAAATACACCGGTAAAAAAGGCTCGTGAAAGATGTTAGAAACGACATTGCTGAGAAGCTCTTCTTGATCTTAAGCCCTCTTTTCAATGTTTATTTAAAGATAATGACTATTTGTGAAACCTTTGATACCATTGGAAATAATGATAAAAATACATTAAAGTTATGCAAATTGAAGTATAAAAATAAAAGTACCTCAGGTGACCTTTGCCAGTTTCGGTGTCTTTGTGTTGCCTCCTTTGGAAATGCTGAGGAAAATAATTTGTGGTGTTTTTGTTAGCGATCGTAAAATTTGCTCTTTGATTAGAATAGATTGCACAAGCTGGATTCACTGGTCAGATGCACTAATCGGTAGTAATGCCAAATGAAAAGCCTAATCTAAAAATAAACCTATCGTTATTCAGCATGAACACAAATATATTTATGATTATATATAAATTCATAATTATCTATTTTGGTGTGAATGGCCTTTAAGTCATGCTTCATCAGGCGAGTCAAAGCTCAGCCAAGAAGTTATCGAGAACGCACATTCGGCAGTCGCCTAAATCATTTGTTTTGAGTTTAGAATTTAATAATAAGAAATATTTCTGTTACTTAAACACAATGATCTGCTTCATGAGCCATTCGTTAACCCCCTGGCAGCGTATGGGTTAAGTTGACAATGAATTTATACACTTTTGGAAGCAAAAAAACGGTCGTTTTTACAATGTAGAAGAGCCATTACATTGATTACACAAGCTGGATTCACTGGTCAGACATGCTAATCGGTAGTAATGCCAAATGAAAAGCCTAATCTAAAAATAAACCAATCGTTATCGTTCCTCAGCGTGAACGCAAATATATTTATGGTGGCATATGGGTTAGTTTGACAATAGATTTAAACTTTTGGAAGCAAAAAAGGCCAGTTTTACAATATGGAAGAGCCAGGTTCAAATTTAAACTACTCCAGCTACTGTTTGAGAGTAAATTAAATGAGGTAATTTCCATTTTTGGGTGAACTATTCCTTTAATACATGGCAGTTCTAACATATAACTTTGGATTAATGCGTTAATTTGTCGTTTTTGGTTTGCTTTTTCAGGCATTCAGCGACGAAAGGCATCGTCATCGCTATGATTTGCACATTCTTCGACGCCTTTAACGTGCCAGTGTTTTGGCCCATCCTCGTAATGTATTTCATCATGCTGTTCTGCATCACCATGAAACGGCAGATCAAGGTTCGCCAATAGATGATGTTTCTAGTTCGTTAGCTGAGCTGTGTTGACTAAAAATAGAGTTGATGTTTCTTTTTTTTTCTCCACAGCACATGATCAAGTATAGATACCTGCCCTTCACACACGGGAAGAGGACTTACAGAGGCAAGGACGACACAGGGAATACCTTTGCTAGTTAAAATTCCCCTTCCTGAAATTAAAGTTATTGATGAAGAATGGTGCGTAAAGGGGGTTGAGGTTTTTTCCTTTTTTTTTTTTTTTTTTTTTTTCTCCTCTCTCTCTTTTTTGATTTCTACCTTTTTTTCTGAGTAAGAAAAAGCCAAGCCTGTTGGAACATTTGTAACTGTAATGCTGCCTTTAAGTGTTTTTGGGTTCAGGTCTTTGAGAAATGCTGTAGAGAGCTTCTACACTGGCGATTTTTTTAATATATTAGGACAACCAAGTATGAGATTGGACTCCTTTTTTTTTTTTTGGTCGTTCTTCAAATTTCTTCTTCAGAATGGATTTTAAAAGGAAGTACATATTTTATGGTCATTTTCTCACTCTCGTGTCTTTTAAAAACCGTAGGAGACAAAAGGAGATGTTTAACAGAATGTCCATGCTGCTCTTTTCACATATTTTTTTCCATATTTCTGGAAAATAGCCAGATTTGTTCTGCTAATGCTAAAAGTCATACTGATTTGAAACTAAATGAAGATTAGAAGTACGTTTTTGCTTATCTATTACCTCATTATTTACGAATCACTTCAAATATGTCATTTATGAACGCAAAGTGCTCATTATTTGACCCCAGCGTTGTGAAACACAGTTTAATAGTTATACCGTGGTACTTTCAGTGTCGATTATAACATTAGATTCAGTATTCAGACTAACATAAGAAGCTTCCATGAGAGAGGAGAAATTATTGATGATGATGATGATTATAAGGATCCAACTTGCCACATGCTAATATTTGCCTTTTATGAACATTTGTAATTCTCTTAATGTGCTGTAGCTTTGTATTTAATTTCTGTACATAGTTGTCCACTTTAATCAAAAATAATAATCCATTTGTGCTGTTTGTAAGTTATTCTTCAGTAGATAAACCTTTCAAACCCCCTCGCCTTGTACGTCAGGTCTTTTTTTGTTTTTTAAAGCAAGCGTGCATTCCATTAAAATGAATATGATACACACAAATATTGGCTGTTATGTTTTTATCGTTTTAACATTCCCAGTAAAAACACCTTTCTTTCTCTTTTTCTTTTACAGAGGAAACATAAAGTTGAGTGCTTTAACTATTACAAATGGATGGAGAGGGTTGAAGGTTGTTGTTCTTTTTTTTGTTTTTATTTTCCTCCATTTTGTGCTGGGCCATAACAACTATTAGAGGTTTTTTTTTTTAAAGGCAAATGCAGAGAACTTCAGTAACTTAAGCATTCAGGAGGACATTTTCCTGTTAAAGTGCAGTTTTTTGGGGAGGGGAGATATAAATATATATATATAAAATGTATAATGTATAATTTTTTTTTTTAATGGTTAGCATGTTTGAGTTCTTTCTTTTTCTGACAATGCCATTTTTACTGTATTAAATTCAATCATCCAAACAAAATAGGTTTGTTAATTCCTGATTAAAGACATTGCATGTTTTAGCTTTTCTTGTGCTGCTGGTTTAAGAGAAAACGAGATGATTTTAATAACTAAGTGTCATTTTTTTTTTTTTCACTCCAAATGCTATTAAAAAGCTGTGTTCCTTCACTGCTCATTACCTTTTTTTTCTTTTTTTAGATTTAACATATCAGTTGAATTGTGAGACTTTTAGTGGTGTTCTCATGCATTGCATACAGTGTATTTAGTAATAACTGTATAGTATGCGTTGTTTTGACTAATGAGAGATCCATTAAAATGTATATTTTAAGCCATAGCATAATTTTTAGTAAGAGAACAACACCTTTCCATTAATTCCCTCAAAATGCATCATTACTTCAATCATTTTGCCCCTATTTTATTCTTCATCCACTGAATTCTGTTGATAATCAGGTATGTATACCGTTGAAGCATTAAATATATCACGTTTTTAATCTGAAAATGAAAGTACAGTTAGCTTTTCTGAGTAATGTTTATGTCGTTTTAATGTTTTTGTTGGAAACACATTTTCATGCACTGTCAAAAATCCACACAACCCTGCTGAAAAAAACTGCTTAAACCAGCCTAAGCTGGTTGGCTGGTTTTAGCTGGTCGACCGGTCTAGTTTTAGAGGGGTTTTGGCCATTTCCAGGCTGATTTCCAGCCTTGTCTAAGCTGGTCAGGCTAGGCTGGTTTAAGCAGTTTTTTTTTTCAGCAAGGAAGCGATTTGTGTTGGGTAAATAAGAAGGAATTAAATTAACTTATTAGTTTTTACAAATTTAAGTTGATTGAACATAAGAAAATAAGTTGTTCCCCCAACAAAAATCAAGGATTGTGTTGTTTCAGCTCATTTAAAATAAGTAGTTTGAACAAGCAGCTAAATATTTTTTGAGTGTATGTAAAATGTTTATGAGCAATTGTGAGTTCTAAATTCAATGGGATGTATTATGTATTAATGTTTGAGTTACTGCTCATTCCCAGCAAACATGCCAGTGTGGGCCAAGTGTGGGTTTACTGTGGGACAGTGTGGGCAGGACAATCCCACAGGAAAACCCATGTGGGCCCCATGTGAGGTAGCCCATGCAGGCCCCAAAAATATTTTCCCCTTTGGGGCCCACATGGGTTTTTCTAAAACAAAGTAAAGGTATCTGGGCCCACGCCGGTGTGAAGTGTGGGGCACGTGTGGGCCCCCTTTGGGACAGCCCAAAAGTGTGGGCTGACTGTGGGCTA
>CAIGQV010019087.1:2828613-2839037 GCA_903798115.1 Danio jaintianensis
GTATCTGGGCCCACAGTGTGCTGCCCACAATGGCCCTTTGTGGGCCCCAAAGTAGCATGTTTGCTGGGTTCTCAGATTATGGTTTTATGAATTATGTGTGTGGTTCATGCGTCATGTAGCCTAATGCCTCAGGTTATTTTAATAACATGCTAAAAACAACACTGTAAACGTTGCTGATCAGATGCAGTAATGTTTTTGTTGACATAGGCTACTATATCACGGTGCCTTTGTACAGTATACCTACGTCTTTTGAAAGCTTTATGATTTAACCACAATTAATTTCAACGCTTACAGTAGTGTCTCAAACCAACGTAATGTGTAATAATATACACATACATTCAACTCAAGAGTATAAGTCTGAAAATGTGTTGTACTTTAAGCATTACATTACATTAACAGCACAGGAGCTCTTAAACTACACTTGGGTTTCTCTTAAAATGCGTCAGTGTCATCGCATTAGATAACAAAACTTCAAGCTAGCTGCATCTGCAAACGTGATGCTAGCTTTTCTCAGAACTAGCATTATCTGTTTTGAACAGTAAGGGGGAGTGGGATAAGGGGTTTAGCATTATTATTCGATGATGTATGTAGAAAAGGGCCTGGAATTATTATTAAAAATGTGCTCGTCAGACTTTTATGTGTAATTTGACGTCGAATGAGTTTTTAAAAAACGTTACTTGAGTCAAACAATCACATTTCACTTGTTTTCTGACTTATTAGTATTAGTTTTGCGGTGTTGTAGGTAAAAATATTTTCCCGTAGGGGGCATCAGTGACGCAGGCATAGTCTGTGGTCACACCGGCATTTTGCACATAACTTGTCATTTGTGACTTATGTGTCATAAATGTGTTAAAATGTATTAAAGTTCAACATTTGATTTGATATTATTTAGAGTATCAAGCATTAATTATTAATTTTATTCTCGTTTTCTTTTTCATTTTATTATTTATATAGGCCTATATATATATATTTGTATTAGTTAATATATGTTATGTAAAATATATGTTCATTTGAATGAATTTTACATTCTTAATAAATTTAGGAAATTAATAAATGTAATTAATTTGTGAAACATTTTATAATATTTTGGTCGTCATATTTAAATGTAATATATGTTAAAATAAATTTTTAATGTTGCAAATTATTTTAGTACCACTGTTTTCATTTTAAAATTTCTAATAATGCAGCCATTATATACATTTTTGTAACTTTTTTTATTCATTTTAATTTTGCTTTTTTTTTGCTTTTTTTTGTGCTTTTTGCAATTATTTATGTATATGTATTTCTTTTTCATTTTTCTGTTCATTTTAGTATATTTTTGTATAAAAAATATGAATTATATAAAAACAAATGTTAAAATATATAAATAAATCGTGAAATATGTAATTTAATTATTAAAAAAAGCGTTATTAAATGTAAAAATTAATGCAGCACAATTAAATAAACTAAGCATACTTAAATCAATTATATATATATATATCTATTTATATTTATATTAGGGCTCCCTCTACTGGCTCGATTCGTACCCTCGTGCGCGTGCCCGCTGACGTCACCGTGCTGTAAAACCACAACCAGCAGAGCGTCACTGACCAAGTCCACAAACTAAAACGCCCGAATAATTCGTGTTCTCACCCTGCGTGCGTCTGTTTTCCTACTTTAACCTCGTCAGCAGACAATACTCAAACACCAGCATTCACTCCATACCCAATTCACCCCGTCGAACCGGCCGTTTCCCAGCTTATACGTTACACTTCCGGGTTTACAAGCGTCTTTTTTTTTCTCTGAGGATCAGCTGTGAAGATTGAATGAAGCAGAGAAGAGAAGAAGAGAGCAGAATAATAAACACAGCGTGCCCGGAGGACTACCAGAGAAAGCGGCTTTTCTGGATCTTTTTCTCCTGACGGGAGCGCGCTGGCATTCACCACCTCTCCTATTATCTACCATCATAATCCACAGAAGTGTGAAGATCTGTCAATGGTGACTCATCCTACAGCTCTCATATGCGATTTCTTCTCATCTCCAACACTTCATTCAGTCTGTTTTGCGAGTATATATTGATATATTAAGAGATTATCTTGCTTTTTTCTGTCATTTGTGCTGCTGTCACGCTTTGTTGGGATCTGGGAGAACGGCGCGTGCACGAGTCCGGCTGATTTATTTGTATTATTTTCATGGTTTAATGAGAGTTAAAGTGTTGCCGGTTGGACAATGAAGAAGTTCTTCGATGCCCGACGGGAGATGGTGAGCTCCGGGCCCGCGTCTGGAGCCGGTGCGGGAGGCGGCGCGGGCTCCGGCGCCTTCATCGGACGCGTTTTCTCCATCGGACGCTATCAGGTGACCGTGGAGGAGACCGTGGCGGAGGGTGAGTTGTTCATAGACACAAACTAGGTGTTTTAGGGGTAATGTGTGTATTAATAAATGATGACGCGATGTGAGTGACTTCAAACGTCTGGCGTCACTGCTCTCACTCGAGCGTCATCTAAATATTTGCTGACCGCATGAAGTGAAGTGTGCTGTCTCAGCAGAGGAGGGGGGTATTCTTTAATATTGAACGCCACAATGATCATTTTGGAGATCACTTACCATAGTGTTGTTAATATGAAAAGACATTTTTAATGGAAGAAAAAAGGAGAACTTTAGCAAAATGTTCAAGCTGCTCTTTTTTCCATGTAATGTAAAGCAATGGAAACAAAAGAAGTGTCAAGCTCCAAAAAAAACGTCTTAAAGCTACTATTAAAGAAAGCAATAGCTCCCATATCAAATCTTCTGAAGCCATATGTTAGCTTTGTCTGTTGAAATATTCATTCATTCATTTTCTTTTCGGCTTAGTCCCTTTATTAATCTGGGGTCGCCACAGCGGAATGAACCGCCAACTTATCCAGCATATGTTTTACGCAGCGGATGCCCTTCCAGCTGCAACCCATCACTGGGAAACACCCACACACATACACTACGGACAATTTAGCCTACCCAGTTCACCTATACCGCATGTCTTTGGACTTGTGGGGGAAACCGGAGCACCCGGAGGAAACCCACGCGAACACGGGGAGAACATGCAAACTCCACACAGAAATGCCAACTGACCCAGCCGAGGCTCGAACCAGCGACCTTCTTGCTCTGAGGCGAACGTGCTACCCACTGTGCCACCGTGCAGCCCCTGTTGAAATATTTTATGATGTAATTAATTAGGTTCATAAAAAGTAGCCTACTTATAAAAAGTAATGAAAGTGTGTGTTAGGATTTAACGATAACATTTTCTTGTTGCGATTAGTTGCTTAAGGTTATAACATGTGTTATGATATTATCAGGATATTGACTTAAACTGCAAAAAAGTTATTTTTAACAGGTAACAAAAAAAAAAACTTTGTACACACACACACACACACACACACAATACTCTATATTTCATTCAAGTGTTTGGAGTCAGTGTTTTTTGGGGGTGTAAAGAAATCATTAAATGAATATTTTTATTTAGGAAGGATTTTTTAAAATGAAATATAAAGACTATAATATTACAAAATCTTTCAAATTTTTATTTCCGATAAATGCTGTTCCTCTGAACTTTATATTCAATAAAGAAAGCTGAAAACTGCTCTCCTTAGCAGTTTTCAGCATAATAATAATAATAATAATAATAATAATAATGGTAGTAGGGGCGGCGCGGTGGACCAGTGTGTATCGCTGTTGCCTCACAGCAAGAAGGTTGCTGGTTCGAGCCTCGGCTGGCTCAGTTGGCGTTTCTGTGTGGAGTTTGCATGTTCCTCCGGGTGCTCCGGTTTCCCCCACAAGTCCAAAGACATGCTGTATAGGTGAATTGGGTACGCTAAATTGTCCGTAGTGTATGTGTGTGAATGAGTGTGTATGGGTGTTTCCTAGTCATGGGTTGCAGCTGGAAGGGCATCCGCTGCGTAAAACATATGCTGGTTGGCGGTTCATTCCGCTGTGGCGACCCCAGATTAATAAAGGGACTAAGCCGAAAAATGAATGAATGAATGAATGAGTAATAATGGTTATTATAAGGCAATTCTGTGACAGGATCATGTGACAAAAGTAATTCAGCTTTGAAATCACAGGAATAGATTACTTGTTTAGTATAATAAAAAAAACCTGTTATTTTAAATAGTAAAAATATATTTAAAAAAAAAAAATAAAAAAATAAAAAATATATATATATATATATATATATATATATATATATATATATATATATATATATATATACTGTTTCTGTTGTACTTTGGATCAAATAGGTGCAGGCTTGGTAAAACTTCTTAAAAAAAACAACTTAACAAATGTGCAGCTCCAATGATGTGCTTATGAAACTGCTCATAGAAACTTCTGAATGCACAGACAAGCTACAACACTTGAGTCATCAACTTTAAGACTCTTAAGCAGATTTGAAGACATTCCCCAGCTGATGCGCTGAGATACTAGCAGTCCTAATAGGGTGTCTTAATCAAGGTATCAGGAACTCAACTCTGGTTATAGCATGACAGGAATTTCAAGATACATCTTAAAGGTCTTGTGAAGTGCTTTGAAATGTGCGTTTTTTATTTGATGTTTGACGTAATCAAAACCGAAACATGAAGAGAGGGTGGGACATAGTGTAGCTCCTCCCCTTTAAAAAAAAACAGCCAATAGCGTTTTGTTTTATCATCGCTCTGCGAGTGAAAGTGGTTGAGATCAAGTGCATCAAATGTGAAGGGTCTTGAAGGGGGCGGGGCATGTCAGATACAAGAGAGCGTTGGATTGGTCAGAAGATTTGATGAGAAACTGAAGTATGAGGTGACATGAAACGTTTAGGCAGAAGTGACAAACTACAAGCTTTACATGTTTATATCAGTTTTATACCTCCTAAATGCAAATTTTGTCACCGTTTTGGAGCGCACTAGCTTATAGATATCCTAAAAACTAACAATACTGATACTAACATCTAAAAAAGATTGTTTTAATTTCATGGGACGTTTAAGTATCACAAAAGAAATTGTTAAGAAAAATTAATCGTTAAAAGATCGCGATCTTAATTCAACCTCACACACGATCTTAATCTAGCATTTCAGTGATTCAGCCAATCACATTTTTTTAAGGACAGGGGAGAAGCATAAAGCGGGTCGCGCATGACTTTACATTGTTACTAAGCAACGCCGACAGACTTCGAATGATGTTGAAAGAGTCAGCTTGCTGTGTTTATAAGGTATAATTCACAAAAATGGTAAATTCTGTCTTCATGTACTACGTTGCATAACGATGTATTTGAGGCCTCGAAATCACACATGATTTTCACAAATTTTCACCCCTTCAAATGTCATCCAGATGCCTTGTCACAGATTGTTTTGGTTGCATCAATTAAAAAAATTAAAAGTAGATTACACTAGTGCTTTTTACATATTCAAACATGTTAAATTAAAGATCATAAGCTGGAAATCCAAATGAAAAATAGCTTTATTTTTCTAGTTTTTTAAAAAATGGGTAGATCTTGTCTTTCTGCAAGGCAAAGGTTAGAGATCGTCGGCTAAAAAAGGTTTGGTGATCACTGCACTAGAGTTGGGCGTGCAAAATTCCGTTGTACGGTTTGGCAAAAAGGGGCGGATAAAACGATGATTAGACATTAGGGGCGGCACGGTGGCTCAGTGGTTAGCACTGTCGCCTCACAGCAAGAAGGTCGCTGGTTCCAGTCCCGGCTAGGCCAGTTGGCATTTCTGTGTGGAGTTTGCATGTTCTCCCTGTGTTGGCGTGGGTTTCCCCCACAGTCCAAAGACATGTGCTATAGGTGAATTGGATAAGCAAAATTGGCCGTAGTGTATGAGTGTGTGTGTGAATTTGAAAGTGTATGGATGTTTCCCAGTACTGGGTTGCGGGTAGAAGGGCATTTGCTGCGTAAAACATATGCTGGAATAGTTGGCGGTTCATTCCGCTGTGGCGACCTCTGATAAAAAAGGGACTAAGCCGAAGGAAAATGAATGAATGAATAATTAGACATGAATAAATCGAGCGTTTGCTCCACATTTTTAATTTCTGTACACAGAGGTCACGTTTTAATCTTCTATTGGTTTCACGCAATCACATGATGCGATTTCTAAGGTCCGAGTTCACCAAGTTGGAACTTTGAAAGGGGATGAATAATTAATAATAATATTAAGATTTTAACACTTGTTATAATCAGAAATTAAGATGAGATTGCACTAATTTATTTATACAGGGACACTGGAGCGTTTTAAAGCCGCGATTCATCAGCAGATCGCTCGTATGTACTCTTATAGACAAACCAGCTGATCGACATGACTTTGAAACACTCCAGTGTTCCTGTATCTGTAGTTACACTCAGTAACAGCGGTGAGTTCGGTGAACTGATGACCTTCACGGCCAATCACAGTCATTTCTGTTGAGCACGTGAACACAACGGCAAATAAGCGCTGTTTAGGAACGTGCTCAGTAGCGCTCAAATCTTAGCGGGAAATGGACGTTTTTAAAACTTCAGTATTGATTGGTACCGAATTCAAGTATCGTGCAACCCTACTGGAGCGTTTCTTTAAAAAAAAAAAAAAAAAAAAAAAAAGGTAGACATTTGTCTTTAAAGCTTACTTGTTAATACTTCAGAGCTACGTATTAGTACCTAAAACGAATACCTCTTGAAATATTTAGCTACTAATATGTACCTTTGAGGTGAACACTTAAGGTACAAATGTATACGTTGTGCCTAAAATATTATACAATTTGTATACAATTGTATATATTTTACTTGAAATGTATACCTTTCAAGAGGTACCGCCCCAGTGACAGCTCTCGTACTGTTTATTTCAGAGTTTAAAACCCCCATGAGGTCTGAACACATATGAAGATATTTTTAATGTTCCCATCAAGGTCTTTTTTAATAGATGTAATTAAATAACGTTTACTCAAAGAAAACAGAAAATGCACCTGTAATTCAGTGACTTGCATTTTTAACAGCAGAGATTATCCAACACAACAGCTGAACTGTGACGGATTTGATCTGGCGCTTCTGAAGAACGGCATCCAGCCTTGTGCTCGTGGCAGTGGGCCACTTTAGCATAGAGGACAGTTCTGCTGTCTAAGCCGTTTTGTCACATAAAGACTGTCAAGGTCTAGAGGCCTTGACCTTCAAGCAGAGTTCAGTGGATGTTTGGCTTCTGCCTAGTAATCTGGATCTGGAGTTTGTGAGGAATTTGAGAGATATTGCAGCATTATTAAAGCATTACATCAATGTTTTCAGTCTGGCTGTCACATTTTACTGTCTAAGAGAATGAATGGAGTATTTGGAGGTACATACACATTTGTACAGCTATATTTGTGGGGACGTGCCATATACGCTCACCAGCCACTTTATTAGGTACACCTTACTAGTACCGGGTTGGACCTGCCTTCAGAACTGCTTTAATCTTTCTTGGCATAGATTCAACAAGGTACTGGAAATATTCCTCAGAGATTTTGGTCCATATTGACATGATCGCATCACACAGTTGCTGCAGATTTGTCGGCTGCACATCCATGATGCGAATCTCCCGTTCCACCACATCCCAAAGGTGCTCTATTGGATTGAGATCTGGTGACTGTGGAGGCCATTTAAGCACAGTGAACTCATTGTCATGTTCAAGAAACCAGTGTGAGATGATTCACGCTTTATGACATGGCGTGTTATCCTGCTGGAAGTAGCCATCAGAAGATGGGTACACTGTGGTCATAAAGGGATGAACATGGTCAGCAACAATACTCAGGTTGGCTGTGGTGTTGACACGATGCTCAATTGGTACAAGTGGGCCCAAAGTGTGCCAAGAAAATATCCCCCACACCATTACACCACCACCACCAGCCTGAACCGTTGATACAAGGCAGGCTGGATTCATGCTTTTATGTTGTTGATGCCAAATTCTGACCCTACCATCCGAATGTCACAGCAGAAATCGAGACTCATCAGACCAGGCAACGTTTTTCCAATCTTCTATTGTCCAATTTTGGTGAGCCTGTGCGATTTGTAGCCTCAGTTTCCTGTTCTTAGCTGACAGGAGTGGCACCCGGTGTGGTCTTCTGCTGCTGTAGCCCATCCGCCTCACGGTTGGACGTGTTGTGCATTCAGAGACGCTCTTCTGCATACCTCGGTTGTTATTTGAGTTACTGTTGCCTTTATATCAGCTCAAACCTGGCCATTCTCTGACCTCTGGCATCAACAAGGCATTTGCGCCCACAGAACTGCCGCTCACTGGATATTTTCTCTTTTTCGGACCATTCTCTGTAAACCCTAGAGATGGTTGTGCGTGAAAATCCCAGTAGATCAGCAGTTTCTGAAATACTCAGACCAGCCCGTCTGGCACCAACAAACATGCCACATTCAAAGTCACGTAAATCACCTTTCTACCCCATTCTGATGCTCGGTTTGAACTGCAGCAGATCGTCTTGACCATGTCTACATGCCTAAATGGGGGCAGTCGTGGCCTGGTGGTTAGAGTGTTGGACTCGTGATCCGAAGGTTGCTGGTTCGATACTCGGTACCAGCGGGAATTGGGGGTGGGGGGAGTGAATGACCAGCACTCTCCACCACCCTCAATACCACGACTGAGGTGAGTCCCTTGAGCAAGGCACCATTCCCCCCAACTGCTCCCCGGGCGCCGCAGCATGGCTGCCCACTGCTCCGGGTGTGTGTTCACGGTATGTGTGTGTTCACTAACTGTGTGTGTGCACTTGGATGGGTTAAATGCAGAGCACAAATTCCAAGTATGGGACACCATACTTGGCCACACTACACTTCACTTCACTTCAATATAATTGAGAGTTGAGGAGAAAACTTTCTCGCTAAATGCATTGAGTTGCTGCCATATGATTGGCTGATTAGAATTTTGCGTTAACGAGCAGTTGGACAGGTGTACCTTATAAAGTGGCCGGTGAATGCAGATTGAAAATGCAACTACAAAATAGTCAAGCTTTAAATAGGAAAATTATCAAAACTCTTTAGTCAATTTTGAGCGTGATGCTAATGGTCTAATCCGATTCAATGATTTATGTTAAGCTAAAAGTGCTCCCGCCAGACCTGGAGATCGTCTGAATGGATTGACTGATTAGAAATTTGCATTAACGAGCAGTTAGACAGGTGTACCTAATAAAGTGGCCGGTGAGTGTAATTCTATTGCTTTTACACAGACCTAACAATATTTTATTTATTTAGAGTATATTTACTCTAAACTTTCCTCCACAGAAGCCGTTTGCATTTTGGAACTGTCACGATCCGAAAAAAAAATTGGTCGCAGCTTCCGGTTCATGTGGACTTTAAATGTCAACACTGTGTCTGCAGTGCTGTCAAAACATTTGCCTTCAACCGGAAAGCTGATCCAAAAATAAAACATTCTGTCATCATACACACACAGTCAAAACATTTAAACTACTAATTTCGAAAGTGAATCATCTAAATATCACTGTTTAGCAGTTAATTGTCCTGTCAACAGATTGCGACTGTAGGCTCATTATCCACAAAACTCTGCAATGATGCTTGACTTCAACAGCTTCTTTAAGCCCAGCGGTTAAGTATTTATAAACTACAAAAGTGCGTTGAAGCAAATTGGATTAACACACAAAAGACGTTGAAACAAAGGCCTGGAACATTTAATTACATTACACAGAGAGGCAGCGTGTATGACTGCGGTGCATGCTTTGTGTGAAGCTGCTTTTTTTCGTATTGTGACGCAGTTCATAGAGAAACAGAATATTAAATGAGAAAACAGTGGGCGTGGCTTGTTTTTTCTACTGCGAGCTGATTGGATGTAGTAAAGTAGGCATTTCATTCAGAAATATCAGGGTTTTAGAAAAGTTATTACAACCTAACAGACACCTCCACCTCACCATTTCTGTTTGTTTGTCAAAACTGACAGTTGGAGGGGCGTGGTTAAGTATGTTAGCCACGCCCAATACTTCAGACAGACCTAATCTGACAATTTAACTGAAAACAAACAGGATGTGCATTTTCAGATTTCAATTAAAGATTACAAGGGCAAGCCATTTTTTTTTTCTCAGTGACATGCACAGATGAATTGTTCAGCTCAAAACTAGCAATGTGAGCTAACACAGTCAATATGGTTAGTTTTGATTTCATGCCTACTTTAAAGAGGCAGTTAGGACATTAGTAGTATACTTTTTAAATCTGTACTTTTCATTCACATGTTTTAAGGTGTAGTAGCAGAAGACAAACTGGGACCTGGCAATTGTGTTGGTCCTGGTTGGGGTTTGTGGGGTCATTGTTGATGTTTTTGTCATTGGGTAGACATCAGACTGCCCTCAGAGAGCGTCTTTGCCTCATTCAGATTGTTCAATGGGACTGTGTGTGCGTGTGTCTGTGCGTGTGTCTGTGCGTGTGTCTGTGCGTGTGTCTGTGTGTGCGTGTGTGCGTGCGTGTGTGTGTGTGTGTGTGTGTGTGTGTGTGC
>CAIGQV010019087.1:2839137-2856774 GCA_903798115.1 Danio jaintianensis
TGTGTTTATGAGAATGTGTGTGTGTGTGTGTGTGTGTGTGTGTGTGTGTGTGTGTGTGTGTGTGTGTGTGTGTGTGTGTGTGTGTGTGTGTGTGAATAATAGATGGTCAATGACTGATTTATTCATTAATGTTTCTAATGGCAGCCATCTGTTGGTCTTCAGCTGTCAGGCTCACTGTGTTTGTTTCTGAGTTTCCCTCGGACAGTGTTGATGGGCTCTATTGGTTTAGTCTGATCCAGTTGGGTTCATTCTTTCTAAAAGAAGTCCAGTTGAGGAGTCAGAAGCATATTCAACAAGCTATAAATGTAAATTAAAAACCATGAAACTGAAACTAAAATGTTGTCTTTTACGTTAAATATGCCACATGTTAGGCGGACTGTCTAGTTTTTTAAAGATCTTTTTTGTGATTTATTTATATATATATATATATATATATTCCGGTTTCCCCCACAAGTCTAAAGACATGCGCTATAGGTGAATTGGGTAAGCTAAATTGTCCGTAGTGTATGTGTGTGAATGAGTGTGTATGGATGTTTCCCAGTGATGGGTTGCAGCTGGAAGGGCATCCGCTGCATAAAAAAACATATGCTGGATAAGTTGGCAGTTCATTCCGCTGTGGTGACCCCAGATTATATATATATATATATATGTGAGACGTTTATTTTTGCGATTATTTTGCTTTTAAATTAAGAATTTTGCAGAATCACAAAAGATTGCGACTTTTTGTTGATTTTGCGTTGAATTCAGCGATCGCTAAATCGTGGAAAACTAGGGGGTCTGATTAGGGTTGTCAAAAGTATCGGTACCAAACGGTTCTCCAATTCTTTAAAAAGTATATTTTGCGCTAACATTTCAGCTAGGGCTGGGCGATATGGCCTTTTTAAAAAATTCATTTTTTTCACCCAAAAAATCGATTTAAGATTTAAATCGATTTTTTTCCTGCACTAAAAAAATTTGTGGAGTTGAAAGTTATTAAACTTATATAATTATTAAAAATTATATAATTATTAAATGTATAAAATATGCAGGAGAGAAAAACAAACTTTCCCTCAAGAACCTTGCTGTCATTACAAGATCTATTTACAGTTGTATACATTCATTTTCCTTCGGCTTAGTCAATTATTTATCAGGGGTCACCACAGCGGAATGAACCGCCAACTATTCCAGCATGTGTTTTGCACAACGGATGCCCTTCCAGTCGCAACCCAGTACTGGGAAACACCCATACACTCTCACATTCTCACACACTACGGCCAATTTAGTTTGCCCAATTCACCTGTACTGCATGTGTTTGGACTGTGGGGAACCGGAGCACCCGGAGGAAACTCACACGAACACGGGGAGAACATGCAAACTCCACACAGAAACGCCAACTGACCCAGCCGGGACTTGAACCAGCGACCTTCTTGCTGTGAGGCGACAGTGCTTACCACTAAGCTCCGTGCCGCCCCCCAGTTGCATACAAGACTTTTATAATAATAATAATAATAATATCAATTAAACAATTTTAATCACCATTATGTCAGTTCATGTAAATTTGTGTGTGTTTGTGTGGCCGTGTTGTTTTTAATTTCATAGAGCGCAACATTATTCTGAGTTCTACTCTGCTCAGTGCCATGTTGTTTGTGTGTTCCTATGGCAACTGTGGGAGGAACTGCAGGAACCCAGACAAGAGTGAAAAACGATTTTCATTCAAACAAATTGAAGTAAACTAACTGAGTTAATTGATAAAATCGCTTTATCGCCCAGCCCCAATTTCAGCACCGTTGAGCGCATTCTTAAACACCACTGATTGGCTATTGTGATCACATGCTCAACAGATATGACTAGGGCTGGGTATTGAGGTCGATACTTTGTAGGAACGGTCGATTTTTCTCGATACTAGGACTGCACAATATATCGTTTTAGCATCAATATCGCAATGTGCGCATCCACAATAGACACATCGCAAGATATGAAATGTTGAGTCTGGATTATAGTTGACCAGAAGCTACGAATTATATTTAATTACTGTATTCATATGGAATTTATAATTTTTGTCTCGTTTCTAATCCAAATATTTACATTTCAAAGCGAAAACAAGATTATTTTACTTACCACACTGGCAGATATTTTTGCTTGTTTTAAGGAAACACACTTAATTTCGCCTCATTTCTTCAGAAGTTGAAAACAAAGCAATATTTTTACATGATCTAAGAATTTCTAGATATTCTGACTAGAAACGAGACAAAGCAAAGTAATAAAAGCATTTTTGACATTGTGATTATTCAATGTCTGTACCTGAAGTGTTAGACTTCCCAAAAAAACATCAAATAGTGCTATTCAAACTATGTGTACGAACCGTATTCATATTGGAATGTTTATCGCAGAAAAGTAAAATCCAATTTTTCCATTATCGTGCAGCCCTACCCGATACTATCGAAAAATGTCTTGCCGTTTGATACCAAGTTTCGAAACCTATGGATAAATTGTTGTTGTTGTTTTTGTTGTTGTTGTTATTATTATTATTATTATTAGTGAATGTGTGTATGATGACAAAAATAACTGAACTGAAATAAATAAACTGATGCTGGCACACTAGGTGAATTACTTCTGCGAGAGGATACGATGTATGCATAGAAACGAAAGTCGATAAACAGACACTGGAGCATTTCAAAGCTGCGTTAATCAGTCAATCCATCAGCGGATTGCTCATATATCAGCTCATAGACTGATCAACTGATTGACGGTGCTTTGAAACACTCAATTGTCTGTGTATCTGTTTAAACTTGGTGAAGAGTGGTAAACCGATCACAGTCATGTCTTTTGAGCATTTGAACACAATGGCCAATCAGCAGTGTTTAAGGACATGCTCAAATGTTAGCCGGAAATTTACATTTTTAAGTCGATACTTTTGACAACACTACCACAGATAATACACAAATATTGACAGTGCGTCATAGTTTTACAATTAATATATCTCACATACTGTACAACAGTCATCAAAAGATACCTTGATGATGATGAGGAGAAGTGGTTAATGATGCCAATAAGAGGGCAAGATACAGGCAGTGGGATGCTCGGGGAAGAGTTGTAGACTTACAGCCAATGAAATCATCTTTCAAATTCTGTCCATTTTATTCCGAGGAATTCCGTCAATAAGCACTTCAGTTCAAATGACAGCAGAACGCAAGTGAACAGCATAATTTCTTTCTCTTTACTACTAGTTATAGAACCAAATAATTATGAATGAACGTCTCACATTGTAAGATTTACAATCGGTTTACTTAATTTCACTTAAATTTACTTAATCAAGTTTCAGCTGCAAAAAGTTGCAATAAAACCACTTGTAAATATGTTGCGTAGCATTACATCACCTCATTAGCATTACCTCATTACAGTTTGATAGTTCCTTAGAAAAATTAACTCTAGAGAGGAGCATTTATCTAATAAATTTATTAATGTCCATTATTAATGTCTTAAATATTAGATATTTTAATAAATCTATCTCGACAACAACTTATGACAGTCAGTGTTTAAATAATTCCACAACAAATTGTTGACACAGCTTTACTTAATTTTGCACCACTTCTAAATGCAAAATTGTAAATTACAAACCACAGGCAAATTCTTCAGCAGGATAGCGCTCCTTCTCATACTTCAGCCTCCACATCAAAGTTCCTGAAAGCAAAGAAGGTCAAGGTGCTCCAGGATTGGCCAGCCCAGTCCCCAGACATGAACAATAATGAGCATGTCTGGAGTAAGATGAAGGAGGAGGCATTGAAGATAAATCCAAAGAATCTTGATCAACTCTGGGAGTCCTGCAAGAACACTTTCTTTGCCATTCCAGATGACTTTATTAATAAGTGATTTGAGTCATTGCAGAGATGTATGGATGCAGTCGTCCAAGCTCATGGGAGTCAGACACAATATTCATTCTTTTTCCACTGCACCATGACTTTATATTCTATACTGTACATTATTTCTGTTCAGTGACAAGACTTTTGTCTCAGCAAAGTCAGACCGTTCAGTCACGTTGGATGATACATATAGCATTTGCAAAGACTGCACTATTAGCATTCATTTTTGTTAGATTATTTTGAATAAGCTGAAACAAAACTGTAGAAAGAAATCGATAAAGCCATTTACAGTGCCTCTAGTGATGATGCTGAGAAAAATGTAACACATATTTGCATTTGAAATCCAGCTTATGTAGCCAGAAGTGTTTGCTTTCTTATAGTGAGTGAGTATGTTTTGAGCTGCTACACATGCAGGTCTACAGTGTTTTTTGTGGGCGTGCGAGTCAATGCTGAATGGATGAGTCACAGTTTTATGCTGCCAGTTCTGCCTGCTTCGACCTCCTGCGAGGAGATTTCTAACACACACCCACAAGAGGAATGACAGGAAATGAGAGATGAAGGGTGAAAGGAAACGATACCTCTTCTCCAACATAGCTGCTTAAATTTAGCACAGTCCTGAGTCACTGTCTGTGTGTGTTTCTGTGTTTGTACATGACTGGCTGTATTGTTTGTGTTGTGAAGAGTCCATTAAGTTTAGTCAGGGGTCTTTTCTCTTTAAGGAGTCAAGGGAGGCAGTGTGAAAAAATAATAATAATAAAACGTGAGAGCAAAAATAAATTATGGGTTATGGAATTTTACCCACATTTCAGAAATTTTCACAACAAAAAGCTAAAGAACTTAGTATTTTTTGTCTGTAGACGAACATAAAATGCAATGAAAATCTAAATACTGATTGCCATGATGAAGATTTAGTGAGTAATCCCCTTTTTTGGGGGGGGAGGGTCAAGATTTTGAGTCAAAATTGGAAATTTGGAAAATAATTTAGGAAATTATGGAAGTTGGAAAAAATTAACGCGGCTTTGAAATGTTCTAGAGGGTAAAAATGAAATATGACAAAAGCAAGCATTGAGTTATTCAACTTTAAATCAACCACATTTCAGAAACTTTCACAGCAAAAATCTGACAAAAATAATATTTTTTGACTGTAGACGAACATAAAAAGCAATGAAAATCAAAATATTAATTAGCATGATGAAGATTTAGTGAGTAATCCACTTTTTTGTTGGGGAGGTTCAAGATTTTGAGCCAAAACGACAAATTATGGAAGTTGGAAAAAATTTACGCGGCTTTGAAACGTTCCGGAGGGTAAAAATGAAATATGACAAAAGCAGGCATTGGGTTATTCTACTTTAAAGCAACCACATTTCAGAAACTTTCACAGAAGAAATATTTTGGTTAATTTTTTTTTGGAAGTTGGAGAAAATTTAATGCGGCTTTGAACCGTTCCAGTGTCAGCGTATTTGTGTTTGCACTCTGTGAACTGCAGTGAAGATGGGTAAACCAATGACATTCACGGCCAATCACAGTCATATCTGTTGAGCACGTGAACACAATGGCCAATCAGTGGTGTTTGAGAATGGGCTCAAATGTTCGCAGAAAATGAACGTTTTTCAAATTTAGGTAACGACAATTCATAACCCCATAAATGCATCGAAACTGTAACAAAGTCCAAAACTGACTCATAATTATCACCACTGTTGTGAGAGCTGTTCAGAATTGGATCAGTTTGAGAATTTGGGTTTATTTATTTGACACAATAATACACAACAATACATTGACCTTAAAAAGGAAATATGTTTTGTGCCAGGCTTTAGCAAAAACTGCTATTTTCCACCCGCAGTCCCTGGACAGGTAGATCATATATCATTAAAAAAAAATTTAAAAAAACATATTACAACTTAAAGGTGCAGTATGTAAGTTTGACACAGAGTGGTTGGACGAGGTATTGCACGCCTGGTTCAAAACACACGCAAACGCAGGTTGCCAGATTGACGACACCAACAGAAGTGTGCCTGAATATCGAGCCTAAAGGCTGATTTACGCGATAGAAGGAATATTTTCCATTTAGTTTCTGTCCTAACAAACACCTGAAATTTATCATTTAGAAACGGTTTCTATTTCTTGCAGCTGAACAACAGAAAACTGACAATGATCACCTCAGGTAAACCTCATGTGCTTTATTCAGTGTTAAATGCTATTAATGTGAGTTTGAATGCCATTTTACATGACGTTTATTGCCATACTACTGAAAGCAGCAGCAGATAGTTCACCTCAGATCTTGAAAATAAAATAAACCGTTTGAAATGGAACTTAAGAACTGTGAAATAATGCAAACCAACACATATCAGTGATTCAGCATCTACATTTAATAATGTTAAAGAGGTTTAATATGTATTAATACGATTATAAACTTTACCATTTCATTAGAGTGCAGTAAGTGGACTATTCTGTGTTTCTGAATGGCTGTATTTAACTTTCTGTCGTGTTTCGTCTGGTGCAAACAGCCAAATTGCTTCTCACTGCAAATCTCGTCACGTAGCGTGTTGTTAGGACACGGGGTTACAATGTAACCTGCTCACCTAATGTTTACGTTCGTAATATTTATATTATTTGCTAATTAATAACCATCTCATGTTGAACTCTGAATAAGCGTCTCATTTCGGAGGCTGCTACTGTCCACCAAAAGGTCGCATTTCGGTCGTGGACGCATACTTTGTGAGCCTTCCTGACTGAATGAATTAATAAAATACACTTTTTTTTTTAGCAAGGCAACTGAAGTATAATTGGCTAAACTGTTGGCTAAACGTCTGACCAAAACAAAGACAGACGTTCTGGCACTTGACGCATATTTTCAAAGCAGAATATCTGACTTCAGCATTGTTTTTCAGATAAACAAGAATGTTCACTTAGCATGTTTCTTAAATATCTGCAAACATATTATGGTATTTTTAGGAAGAGTCAAACACGTACATACAGCACCTTTAAAATATACAAACATCACACGCACAAATTACACACAAACAATCAAACACAGACATTCCTTTAGTGTGTACACAATTGTTTAGATATAAGAGCCACTTTTTGGACAGGCTTGAAAACATCTTAAAATTGGCACATGCACTTCATTCAGTTATATAAGAATGGCTCTGTAAGAGAAAGAAGATTGGCCAAATGTCTGGGAATGCTACACTCTCCTTTTGCTATCATTTTTGCTATCGAAAAAATTGAAAAGAATGTTGTTGAAAAGAGTCATCATTTGCCCTTGAGCACTGGAAACATAGCTGTAATTTTATCTTTGGACCTCTGTAAAACTCCACAATGCAGAAATGACACGTGAGACTCGCAGGGAAGAAACCGGAGTAGTACATGCTGGGACACAGGGTCACATCACAATAGAGATGGCACAGAAACCAATGGTGTTTTCAAAAGAATGGGCTGGTTTTTGTTTTTTTTGATTTTGATTTTGATTGTCTCTGTCTTTAGATTTTATCCGACTGGAATTTATTGGGTTATGAAAAGTGGTTACTTTGTAGGTCTTTTAAAGGGATAGTTGACCCAAAAATGATTATTTACTCACTATCAGCTTGTTAAGTTTAACGTCATGCGAAGCAGCTTTCGGGTCCAAGCGCCATATCAAACTGTATGGGGAGACTCCAGAAATGGTAATAATGAACGTTTACAAAGCGATGTGTTACTTTCGAAAATCCCGATCGCAATATACACTCACCGGCCACTTTATAAGGTACACCTGTCCAACTGCTCGTTAACGCAAATTTCTAATCAGCCAATTATTTCAGAAACTGCTGATCTACTGGGATTTTCACACACAACCATCTCTAGGGTTTACAGAGAATGGTCTGAAAAAGAGAAAATATCCAGTGAGAGGAAGTTCTTTGGGCGCAAATGCCTTGTTGATGCCAGAGGTCAGAGGAGAATGGCCAGACTGGTTCGAGCTGATAGAAAGGCAACAGTAACTCAAATAACCACTCGTTACAACCGAGGTATGCAGAAGAGCATCTCTGAACGCACAACACGTCCAACCGTGAGGCGGATGGACCACACCGGGTGCCATTCCTGTCAGCTAAGAACTGGAAACTGAGGCTACAATTCACACAGGCTCACCAAAACTGGACAATAGAAGATTGGAAAAACGTTGTCTGGTCTGATGAGTCTCGATTTCTGCTGCGACATTCGGATGGTAAGGTCAGAATTTGGCATCAACAACATGAAAGCATGGATCCATCCTGCCTTGTATCAACGGTTCAGGCTGGTGGTGGTGGTGTAATGGTGTGGGGGATATTTTCTTGGCACACTTTGGGCCCATTAGTACCAATTGAGCATCGTGTCAACACCTCAGCCTACCTGAGTATTGTTGCTGACCATGTCCATCCCTTTATGACCACAGTGTACCCATCTTCTGATGGCTACTTCCAGCAGGATAACGCGCCATGTCGTAAAGCGTTCAGACTGGTTTCTTGAACATGACAATGAGTTCACTGTACTCAAATGACCACCACAGTCACCAGATCTCAATCCAATAGAGCACCTTTGGGATGTGCTGGAACGGGAGATTCGCATCATGGATGTGCAGCTGACAAATCTGCAGCAACTGTGTGATGCTATCATGTCAATATGGACCAAAATCTCTGAGGAATATTTCCAGTACCTTGTTGAAGGATTAAGGCAGTTCTAAAGCCAAAAGGGGCTCCAACCCAGTACTAGTATAGTGTACCTAATAAAGTAGCCAGTAAGTGTACATATCCATGCCTAATATCAGATGACCAGAAAGTGATTCATTTTTTATAAATTGTTAAAATATTGGTGTCGGTGATGCAAGAAGTTCAGAGACTGTTGTGTACACAATCATTTTTATATAAAATTAACTTGAATGTGTGATAGGACTAAAAAGTGGTCATAAACATATTTTCTCAATTCAAATGAGTAGCGGCTTGGACTCGAAAACAGTATTTCATATGTCACGACTTAAGCGGATTTACTCATCTCATGTGAATCCAAACCTTTGAGGTTTTTTTTGTTTTTCTTTTCTGAAAATATTTGAAAGAATTTTAGGAACAAACACATACTATGGAAGTGTAAAGCTTTCTTCAAAATATCCTCTTTTGTGCTTAACAGGAAAAAAGGTTCATAAAGGTTTAAAACAAGTAAAGTTTTCAGTTTTGCGTGAACTATCCCTTTATCATCCTTTTTACATGCAGCTGATACCCATAATACCCGTGGTGTACTACTAAATAAAAGAACTAAAATAAACTCAAAAAACTCAAGAATTGTGTCGATTCAACTCATTTTAAATAAGTAGTTTGAACAAACAGCAGAAATCATTTGTTTTGATATTGTGGGTTGTTCGTTCCAGCTTGTCCTCAAATGTATACCATAATGTGACATTAACCAGATTTACTTTTTTTAGCATAACACAAGTTAAAAGATTGCAAATTGCCGGCTTCTTCCAGCATGTGTAATGTAATGTGGAGTATTTTTGATAGATGCTGCAGTTTGTGTACAGTAAAGCTCAGTCCATCCTCTTAAAGACTCTTTGTGAGCGGCATTGTAAACAAGATAGTGGGGTGGTATTTATAGACCCTTACATAATCACATTCTCAGTTTACTTACGACTACACCACACCTCATCCGAAGGCACTGTGTGTGTGTGTGTGTGTTTGTATGTGTGTGTGTGTTGCAGTGAGTTCACAGGCGTGGTTTGTTATTTTGGAAGTAATTGGCGTTTTTCGTGCGTTTACATGCACGTTTATCTGACTGAATCAGCTTTTATGTACAAAAGAAAACCCCGGACGGAGGGATCAGAGTGTGTATAGAGTTGTATATACTGTAAGTGGGCATATACAGAGTTTCATGTAGAAATTTATTTGAAACAATGAATGTGAAAAGCGCTATACAAATAAACTTGAATTGAATTGAATCAGCTTTTGGCAGCAGGACCAACAACCTCTGTCCTGATTGGTTTATATGAAGCTGGGTATTGCTGTCTTTAAGTCACACAACACGTGGTGGCCGTAAAAGATATTTGTGGCACACATATTTGTTCCCGTGAATATGTTTGAGAGTAAGTTGTGTGTTGAAACTAAGCTTTTTTTTTTGTTTTTTTGCGTATTTTTTTGGAATTTAAACTCATTCTATTTAAACTTCAGTTCATTCATTCATTCATTCATTCATTCATTCATTTTCCTTCGATTTAGTCCCTTATTTATCAGGGGTCGCCACAGCGGAATGAACCGCCAACTATTCCATAGGCATGGGACAATAACCGTTTTCAAGGTATACTGCGGTTTGGAAAATTCAAGGTTTTAAAACTGCCAAAATTTTCTGCAATACCGTTAGGGCTGTGCGATTAATCGAAATCGAATCGCAATCGCGATTTGAAACATTGCGATTAGCTAATCGCAAGAGGCTGCGATATGAAATATGTATTATTTAATTTCCCCCGCCCAGAGCAAATGCGTGCATGGTGTCTGTGTGTGACAGTTTTACCAGCCAATTAAGTGAGCACACTTTCGTTCTTCCCAATCAGAATTGCGCAACCAAACTATGCGGAACGCCCACAAAAAAACAAACAAACAGGAAAGTGCGGACAAGTGGGATGATGGCGTCTGCCGCTTCAGAAGCATTAATAAACTAATTAATATCAAAGAAAAACAGGACATCGGTAATATGGGAATATTTTGATTTCAAAGTCACAAAAAATTAAAGTTTAATGTTTTGATAACTTAATGTGTATTTCACGGGCTTTCACGGCCCGCGATGCAGGTATGTGTGTCATCTGTAGTGACTGACTGTAATGTAGTGTACTATAAAAATATATTTTGTCATTTCATTTTAATAGGACTGTTATAGATGCATTAGTTGCAGAATTTTAAAGCAGTTTACCGATTTAAATGCTTCTTATTGGATATTACATCATTCAATGTGACTATACACATGACTTTACGGAGAGCTTACAACCTACTAACTACGGTTTGCTTTAAGAACATGTTAACAAATTTAATTACAAACTAGCTAGTAGTTACAAAGCCCCTAGTGTGGACTTTACCATCCAGTTTAAGAAAGAACTTATGAAGAGTAGGTGCAACCCTACCCAGGAGATAACTAATGCCATAACGCAAGACACGGTGCCTTTAAATGCAGTGACCAAAGAGGGATTTAAAAAGAAATTCATCTAAAGGCAGGATAGGAGATATACACTTCCGTCTCGCACCTATTTTAGCCATTTTGGAGTACCACAGCTGTACGTTTAACGTCATGATATTTTGTGTAGCATCTGGGATAATTATTTTGTTTTAGACAATATAAGCTAGAGAAAGGCTCTTATCAGCCATATTAGTTTTCTGAATGTTCTGTATTTTTCTAATTGTTATTTTTTGTTTGTATAATAAGCTACACTATCTCCCTAATTTGAGTTCAACTTGTTTACAGAAAGGTAAGGTCATTTTATTTGTTTACTGGTTATCTCTGGTTATTATTTAAATACAGTTACTCTGCTGTAATTAGTTTAGTTCCTAAATTGACCTGTCTGTCTTAGGGTGTTATTATATGAACAACAAATGGGGTGTATATTATCCATTACTTAAAATCTTTCAGGGGCAGCACGGTGGCGCAGTGGGTAGCACAATCGCCTCACAGCAAGAAGGTCTCTGGTTCGAGCCCCGGCTGGGTCAGTTGGCATTTCTGTGTGGAGTTTGCATGTTCTCCCCATGTTCGCGTGGGTTTCCTCTGGGTGCTCCGGTTTCCCCCACAAGTCTAAAAAACATTCGCTATACGTGAATTGGGTAAGCTAAATTGACCGTAGTGTATGTGTGTGAATGAGTGTGTATGGATGTTTCCCAGTGATGGGTTGCAGCTGGAAGGGTATCCGCTGTGTAAAACATATGCTGGATAAGTTGGCGGTTCATTCCGCTGTGGCGACCCCAGATTAATGAAGGGACTAAGCCGAAAAGAAAATGAATGAATGAATAAAATCTTTCATATCAGTCAATATCGATTTTTACGTCAAAATTTCAAAACTCAAAATAGTGACTTGTTTTATGAAAGATGTTGCTTAAATGTAGGCTTTAACAGAAATCACGTCACATTAAAGTAGTGTTGTCAAAAGTATTGAGTTCGGTAGCAATCGGTACTGAAGTTTTGATAACGTCCAACGTCCTGCTAACATTTGAGCACGTTCTTAAACGTCGCTGATTCGCCATTGTGTTCACGTGCTCAACAGATATGACTGTGATTGGCCATGAAGGTCATCGGTTTACCGCACTTTGTTGCTGTTTACCGAGTGCAAACACAAATACACGGACACTGGAGTAAATGGATGACGATGATTCATATTAATAACTCTGAGTCGACTCTTTCTTTTTGAGAGTCAAGAATTTTATACATGGTGCACTTTTAGATTTTAAACTCAGCCGGACGTTTTCATCCACTTATAGCTGAGTTGTGTCAAAATTAATTGTTTCTTCGGTGCGCCGCGATGCAGACGCAGACAATTCGGTATCGGTTCAGTAATAGATCCTAACCGGTTATTACGTATTGATGTCATTTATCTCATATGCGCTATGTCGCGGTAGATTACTATGGCAAGGAGGCGAGCGCGAGTAATTAAAACGCAGAAACTTTGCTGGACAGTCATTAACTGACACTGAAGTTACAGCAGAAGCCCCTATTGTACAGCTGTGAAGAAAATGAAAGTAAACTTCATTTCTATCTCTCTCTCACTGTGGCCCCTTTGACCTGCTGGCGTGACGTTTCCTCTCCTCTCGGCTGTTACAGCGATACTTCTGGATCCAGACACGAGCGTGTCTGCAGAGCGAGTTTTCTCCACCGCGTCTCTCATGGATCAGCTGTGATCGTCCGTTTATCAGTGTCACTCATCGGTGAACAGCGCCAGAGCATTAGAGCCAATTGCAGCCCTTTCTGTTAAGCGCGTGACCAATCATAGGCGTTTAACAAATCGCTCAACAATGCTCAAAAAGGAAGCGGGATAATATGTACGTTTGTTTATTTGCTTTAAGTGCTCATGTTGTTCTGTACATGTATTTGAGTTTTGTTTGATGCAGAGTGTTTTCTTTGAGCAGGTCAAATTAAAGGTACAGTTCATATATCTGACTGCTTGTATTAAAGGACAAAATTGTATTACAAATACATATAAAATGTTATACATATAAAAAATTATACATTTTAGTACAATAATTCTTGTGCTGTGAAGTAAAATATAAAATTGTGTATGGAAAGCATCGTCAATGCACCGAGATATCGAATTGAACTGAATCGATGGCATGACCGAACCGAACCGTGAGACCAGTGTAGGTTCACACCTATAGCATGAAAGGTAATTTTTGAAAATCCACAATCGGGGCACTTGAATTATATATACAGTACTGTGCAAAATTTTTAGGCCAACATTAAATCTGTTGTTCTACTTATGGTATAATGGATGTATGTGACCCTTTACCACAAAACCAGTCATAATTGTAAATCTTTTTGTCAATTAAAAAAAAAATTGAGATCTATACAGGGTGAATAATTGATCTTTTAGTTGATGTATGGTTTGTTAGGATAGGAATTAGGTTAGAGTTATGACATGTTATAAGACGATGTTGTAGAGAAGAGGCTGTTTGTTCTCTTTTTGAGCTGCATTTGAGCTGTAGTGTTATTAGCAATATTGTCTGAATTGATGGAATTGTGAATGTTGAAAAGTACAGATAGGTTTATATCCACTATGCCATTCCTTTTAGAAAGGACTTTAGGGGTAATAGTTTTCATTTTCAGCATGATGATGATCCGCTACTTGCAGTGAAATCCTATTTTGGAGAAAGAAAACGGCTGATGAAACACATACAGTCATGAAATGGCCTCCACAGGGTTCAGATCTGAATATTATAGAGCCTGAATGAGATCACCTGGACAGAAAAAGAAAGATAAGACACTCTAAACCTAAAGGAGAACTTTGGAAAGTGCTAAAAGAAGCCTGATATATTACACAGCACATTATTTCAGAAGATGTCAGGACGATTAGAACAAAACAGTTCAAGCTGTGCTTGGTGCCAAGGGAAGCCACATTAAACATAGACTTTAGCTTGAAGAGCAAATGTGCTGTTGTTGTTGTTGTTTTTTTGTACATATTCCCTTTTATTTTATTTTTGTTTTTAATAAAGAGACTGATTGATTATATATTGTGCCAAAGTCTTAGGCCAACAAAGCTGGTATAGTGCTTAGGACTTTTGCACAATACTGTATATACAGTTGCAATCAGAATTATTAAACCCCCTGAATTATTAGCCCCCCCCCTATTTATTTTTTTCCCCAATTTCTGTTTAACGGAAAGAAGATTTTTTCAACACATTTCTAAACATAATAGTTTTAATAACTCATTTCTAATAACTGATTAATTTTATCTTTGCCATGATGACAGTAAATAATATATTACTAGATATTTTTCAAGACACTTCTATACAGCTTAAAGTAACATTTAAAGGCTTAACTAGGTTAATTAGGTTAACTAGGCAGGATAGGGTAATTAGGCAGGTTATTGTATAATGATGGTTTGTTCTGTAGACTATCGAAAAAAAATATAGCTTAAAGGGACTAATAATTTTGACCTTCAAATGTTTTTAAACAAATTTAAAACTGCTTTTATTCTAGCCGAAACAAAACAAATAAGACTTTCTCCAGAAGAAAAAATATTATCAGACATACTGTGAAAATTTCTTTGCTCTGTTAAACATAATTTGGGAAATATTTAAAAAAGAAGAAAAAATTCAAAGGGGGGTTTAATAATTCTGATTGCAACTGTACCTCAGAAAAATTGAGGCACTGACTTCTAACCATGGGCTATCCAAATATCAATTTAATTTTCAAACAATAAAGTTCGTTGTTACTCTCACTAGTTCTTCCGCATCTTCAGATTTCCGAATTCTAGGCTTTTACCACATTCCCAAAGAGATATCAGAGTTGCTCTTTTCTTTCAGAAATCACGTTGTTTCTTTTTAGCTAACTGATGCGTCACCTGATGACCAATGTTCTGCTGTGTTTCCCCATTTACATTGTGTCAGTGAGGAAAGTGAGATTCCCTGATTGTTGCCACAGTGTAACTGGTGTCAGATGGTAGAAGAAATGTCTGTTGTTACGTTGCAAATCTGCAGGTTCAATTTTACTCGACTGATTAGCCTCCGGGCAAACACGCGGTTGACTAACCAGTTCAACATTAGTTTAATAATATGCTGTTTTTTTCTTAACTTTATTTTTCATGAAAACTTTTTTTTCAGACACTACTTTTTGAGTGATGAAAATATTTTTTGTTAATTTATTGAATAATTAAAAATAAATAAAAGATAATGAATGCTTTATCAGTGATATTATTATTATTATTATTATTATTATTATGGCAGTACGGTGGCTTAGTGGTTAACACTGTTGCCTCACAGCAAAAAAGGTCGCTGGTTCGAGTCCCGGCTGGGCCAGTTGGCATTTCTGTGTGGAGTTTGCATGTTCTCCCCGTGTTGGCGTGGGTTTCCCCGGGTGCTCCGGTTTCCCTCAACAGTCCAAACACATGCGCTATAGGTGAATTTAATCAACTAAATTGGCTGTAATGTATGAGTAAGTGTATGGGTGTTTCCCAGTGCTGGATTGCTGCGTAAAACATATGCTGGAATAGTTGGCGGTTCATTACGCTGTGGCGACCTCTGAAATAGAGACGAAGCCGAAGGAAAATGAATGATTTAATTAATTAATTAATTAATTTATTATTATTATTATTATTATTAGGAAGTTTCTATTGAATTAAAATGTTAATAAATATTACATACAAATAATTAACAGTTTATTAATTACGATGTTGAGTTTTATTCTCAGATTTGTGAGCTATACATTTAGAATTGTGGGATGTAAGCTGATAATTGTGCAAAACTACAACAAATGTGAACTTGTCTCACAGTTGTGACTGTATTCTCAGGCTTGCATGGAGGAAAGTCAAAATTGAGAAAGGAAAAGTTTAATGTTATTTATTTTTGTACTGAATCTGTAATATATTTAAGGAGGAACTTGCATCAATATATTATTTTGTTTATAAATATATTAATTCCTTTAATTTCTTCTATATAATTGCTTAGCCAAAGTATGAGCAATCAATGATGCTTGCTTTGCCAGGCACCACCAATTCATTTTCATTCATTCATTCATTTTCTTTTCAGCTTAGTCCCTTTATTTATCTGGGGTAGCCACAGCGGGATGAACCGCCAACTTATCCAGCATATGTTTTGCACAGCGGATGCCCTTCCAGCTGCAACCCATCACTGGGAAACATCCATACACACTTATTCACACACATTCACTACGGACAATTTAGCTTACCCAATTCACCTATAGCACATGTCTTTGGACTTGTGGGGAATACCGGAGCACCCGGAGGAAACCCATGCCAACACGGGGAGAACATGCAAACTCCACACAGAAATGCCAACTGACCCAGCCGGGGCTCGAACCAGCGACCTTCTTGCTGTGAGGCGATTGTGCTACCCACTGCACCACCGTGACGCCCCCAATTTATTTTTAATAATTACATTTTTTGTTTGCACATTTAAAGTTTTTATGTACGCTCGGACTTACTTTAACAGTCAAACATGACGTAATTAAACTGAGGTTAACCTGTCTGTAATCTGCTTGTGTCTCCTGACGGTTGCTCTGATAGCAGAAAGGGCCCGAAGTGTTCAATACCTCCTTATTTCCCTGGACAAAGCTTGTCTGTGTTCCTGGAGATACTGTGTTACATTTGTTGAATCACAAATGAGATCGATTTGCCTCTCTGTGCATGTAAGCTCTCAGTAGCTCAACTGTTTAAAGATTTTCAGGCTGTTGGTTTGTCTTTCCACAGGTGGTTTTGCTATCGTGTTTCTGGTGAGGACTCATCAGGGCGTCCGCTGTGCACTGAAGAGAATGTATGTCAACAATGAACATGACCTTCAAGTATGCAAGATGGAGATCCAGATTATGGTGAGACTTTCCCTTACATGCTTCTTTACATGCCTTGCACATTTATTTTTTTAATCTTCCTGCCGCTCCGCTGGTTGAGCATTACACCAGATATGTTGGCTTTGCAGTGGATGGGGAATTATTTACACTGAGTGTATTATAAGTTAGATTATAAGTGAGCTAGACATTACCTCAAGGCAAGCAGCAGTTATCAGGGTCCAAGCACTTTGACAAAGGAGAGAAAATGAAGACAATTTCAGAATTGTCTATCAATCCATTGTTCTGTTTATCCATCCATCCATTTATTGCTCTGTCCATCCATCCGTCCATTTGTTGTTCTGTCCATCCATCCATTGTTCCGTCAATCCATCCATTTGTTCCATCCATCCATCCATCCATCCATTTGTTGTTGTCCATCCATTCATCCATTTGTTTTTCCATCCGTCCATCTATCCATCCATCCATTTGTTGTTCTATCCATCCATCCATCCATCCATCCATTTGATGTTCTGTCTATCCATCCATCCATTTGATGTTCTATCTATCCATCCATCCATTTGTTGTTCTGTCTATCCATTCATTCATTTGTTGTTCTGTCTATGCATCCATCCATTTGATGTTCTGTCTATCCATCCATCCATTTGTTATTCTGTCCATCCTTTTGTTGTTCCTTCCATCCATCCCTTCGTTGTTCCATCCATCATCTATAAATTTATTCTTCTGCCATCCATTCATCCGTCCATCCATCCATCAACTTATTGTTTGTCCGTCCATCCATCCATCCATTGTTCTGTCTGTTCGTTCATCTGTC
>CAIGQV010019087.1:2871547-2885029 GCA_903798115.1 Danio jaintianensis
ATTTTCCTTCGGCTTAGTCCCTTATTTATCAGGGGTCGCCACAGCAGAATGAAACGGCAACTATTCCAGCATATGTTTTACGCAGTGGATGACCTTCCAGCCACAACCCAGTACTGGGAAATGAAATAATAATTGATCAAATAAAATTATTGAGATCTACCAGTCTGGAAAAGGTTATAAAGCCATTTCTAAAGCTTTGGGACTGCAGCAAACCACAGTGAGAGCCTTTATCTACAAATGGCAAAAGCATGGAACAGTGGAGAGCCTTCCCAGGAGTGGCCGGCCAACCAAAATTACATAGAGCACAGTGACAACTTATCAAAGAAGTCATGAAAGACCCCACAACAACATCTAAAAAACTGCAAGCTTCACTTGCCTCAGATAAGGTGAGTGTTCATGACTCCGCCATAAGAAAGAGACAAAAGTGGGCAAAAACAGTTTGCATGGCAAAGTTCCAAGACAAAAACCACTGCTGAGCAAAAAGAACATAAAAGCTCATCTCAGTTTTGCCAGAAAACATACTGATGATCCCGACAATGATACTGACAAATACTTCAATGTGTCCAATTATGTGTGGCGTAAAAGTAACACCACATTTCAGAAAAATCATACCAACGGTAATATGGGCCGGTGGTCGTGTGATGGTCTGGAGCTGTTTTGCTGCTTCAGGACTTGGAAGACTTGCTGTTATAAATGCAATCATGAATTCTGCTGTTTACCAAAATATTCTGAAGGAGAATGTCTGGCAATTTTTTGTGACCTCAAGCTGAAGCTTATTTGTGTTCTGCAGCAGGACAATAATCCAAAACACACCAGCAAGTGCAATTCTGAATGGCTTAAGAAAAACCAAATGACATGTTGGAGTGGCCTAGTCAAAGTCCTAAATTGAATCCTATTAAGATGCTGTGACATGACTTTAAACAAGGCGATTTATGCTCAAAATCCCTCCAATGTAGCTGAATTACAACAATTCTGCAAAGATGAGTTGGCCAAAGTTTCTCCACAGCACTGTAACAGACTTATTGCAAGTTATCAAAATGCTTGATTGCAGTTGTTGCTGCTAAGGGTGGCCCAAAGCGTCATTAGGTTTCACACAGGGCTATGTAGTTTTGTATTTTGTTTTCCCTTTATAATAAAACCCTTCATTTCAAAACTGCACGATGTGTTTATTTGTGTTATCTTTGACTAATATTTAAATTTGTTTGGAGATCTGAAACATTACATTTTGACCAACAAAAAAAACTTTCACTTGCAAACACTTTTACACACCATTATCCCAAAGGACATGTACTGAATGTTTTTGGGATGAATGCATGTAAGATTACACCCCTTCTACCTTTTCTCATTGAATATCTTATTTATCTCACAGATATGTTAATATGGAAGTAAAAGTGGTTGTGATTAACATCATGCTATTCATCGTTTGTGTTAACATTTGTTTTGTTGCACCTACTGTACCTCCTATCATAACAGCATCACTCAACGCAGACCAGCGTTTTACCAGCACAAACGGCTGCATCACCCTCCACACAATCTAAACCTAAGAGTAGGGCACCCCCTCCACCCGTACACCACCCTCAACCCGACCGCCTGACAACACTATCAGCATCCACACAGACAAAACCCAAAGCAATGGCCCCAGCCCCGCCTACAGAGTTTTCACATAGTGTAGATGGCGATGCCTCTGTGTCTGCGCAACCTAAAACCAAAGCTATGGCACCTCCACCCCCTGCATCACACGCCTCCACCACCCTGCCTCCACCTAACAGCACCTCAGCACCATCCACTGACTCTGAAGGAGAGCCAGAACAGCGGGTAACACTCCAGTCATCTGTGGCTGATCTATTAGGCTGCATTTACACTGCAGATCCTGATGCTCAATTCTGATTTTGTTACTGTATCCAATTTTATTTATTTATTTTGATGACCCGCTTACATCTTCTTTTAAAAGTGACTCGTGTTCAATGTCTAGTGCCAGACAGAATTTGCAGACATTTTTTGCTATTTCTGCGGAATGATTTTAGGAGTATCATTACTAAAAACATAATATATGAAATAAAAGTTAATACCTTTTTAACTTTTATGTAATGCGTACAATGCAAATCCAATTATGTCCACTTAATTGATAAACAAAGCAAGTCTCTTATATAATATATCTACTAAAAAGACAGAAAATGTTACTTTACAAACTGTATTGTAAGTAAATCATATGAACATTTTCATATTTGTCAATTGAAATTAATTTAAGTAAATCAAGTAAATATATAGACTCATTTATGGGGTAAAAATCTGCGTATTTCTGCATGCGCAGATTTCGTGTGGGCCTTCCGATGTCTGCATTTACACAACAAAGTTAATTATATCATGATAAATACCGTTAAATACCGTTTCTCTGGATCGTTTTTAAGAAGCTACTTAAGACGCATCTTTTTAGTAAAGCATTTAATTTGTGATTATTACTGTCAGTTTTATGCAATTTGTAATCTGTTGAGTGTTGCAGCACAACACTGAAATTTCCCTGAAATGCGTCAAACACACACTCGAAACAAAATTTGACTAATAAAAATACTAATATATAACATGATAAGGTAAAAACAATTAAAAAACATCAAACACTATAAATTATAAGTTATCCATACAACAATTTGAATGTGAGTTTGAAAGTTTTTTCGATGTGACTTTTGGCTTGTAACTGTGGCTTGGGTTGCATTTTTATTTGTTGTTTAATATCTAGTAGCGCTTTGAGTTTAAGAAAAGTGCATTATAAAAAAAAAAAGTATTATTATTATTGTTGTTATCACAATACTTAACAAGAGTATTGTGTATCACATATTTTATTATTAATGAAGGATCAGTCGTGTGTCGTTAAATGAGCTATCCCAAGATCTTCCACATGAGTTATATATACAGTATTTACTATACTACAAATAATTGGATTTTATTATGTTGATAGTCATTTAGATCATTATAATAAACCAAAATGTTTTTGACTGTAGATTGAGATATTTCGTTTGCGTTTGTTCATCCTATTGTGGTTTATTGACGACTACACCTACCCCTACCCTAAACCTACCCCCTACAGTTAAGGCTGGTTTATACTTCTGCTTCGAGTGATCGTCGTGACCCACGGCGCCTGCCTTGTGAATAGTTGTGCATTCATACTTCTGCGTGCTGTTTGTGTTGCTCTGCAATAACATTTCCTAACCGCTAGCTGGCAGTAGGTTTTTATGTTCTTCTGTGTCGAGTTTCTTTGCGGGTGTTTTGTTTTTTCTCAATGTTATCTACAATAGTACAAGTAGCTCAAACTCGCTCATTCAGAGGGGGGAACCGGCGGACGTGCAACAACTTTACTCATAAGGTAAACACAAAACAAAAGTTTCCATCTGGAGCTCCTTTACGGGACTCCACACTTTTTTAGAGGTGCGCTTCAGCGTCGGTATCAGCCACGGCGAAGGGTCTGCGATCATGCGAAGGCTGCTCCGGACCATACGCGTGCACTTGATGCAGAAGTATAAATCAGCATTTACCTGTTAATAACATCTACACTAGGACTTCACAATATTTAGCAAAGTTATCATTATCGCGATAATAGTATAAGCAATACACGTATCGCAGACGTGTGATAAATTACATTTATTTTTATACGCCAAGCATTTGTGTGTTGCATGCTGTAATAATGTTCGATGGCCGCCTTGCCATCCGGAAGAAGGAGGCGGAGAACCGACGAAACTTAAAAAGTAATTTATTAATAAAATTTATTAACTGAAAGTAAAAACAAAACATAAGTGTCCAGGCCTGGACCTCTCTCAGCTTCCTCTGCCATCGTTCCTCCTCTTATAGTCCAGAGCTCCTTCCGTGGGATTCGAGGCCGGTGTGCGCCACAGGTGTATCCACTTACGCGCCGGCCTCACCCGTTCCCACGGCTCTCGGCCCCGCCCCCTCACCACACATGCATTGGTGGTTTCTCTAAATTTGACCAATCAGATTGGACCTCACTATATTTAACCCCGCTTCCCCAGTAGTTACTGTTAGTAGTTACCAAAACGGAACCCAGAGGTGAAAATAAACACTAATGGGCGGAATTGAGACGAGAGAGGAAAATAACATTAGTCAATCAGAGGCAGAATATCTGCGTTTATTAGGTTTTCACTCATTCATAGAGTTTAAAGACTAAATGTTTGCACCTTGACACAGTTTTTTAGTCGGAATTAGAATCAATTAGATCTGAATGAAATCTTTCACGTTTATTTTAATATAATTAAATAAGTAAATAATTTAAAAGCATAGCTAATAAAAATAGCATTTTAATAGGGAAATGTTTTGTTGTAAGAAATATTGTTATATCAGTGTTTCTTACGTGATATCGTCCATATCGCATATTTTTCCAGTATAGTGCAGGCCTAATGCATAGTTTGACCAACATAGATTCAAGTAAAGACACGTGATATATGCAATAGTTTCATATTAGTTTATATTTTTTTTACGCTCGCACTCGTTCTCTCTCTCGTTAACATGCTTAAATGCATTGACTTGTTCTACATGACATGTATAAGCTTCTTTTGTTCTTGTATATGAGATTTAAGGTTTGGGACTTCTTGCTGGGACTTAGTGCAGACCTCTGTTCCAAAATAAATGCATCAGAGTTGACGCCATTCGCTACCATTTGTAATGAAGTGTTACTCGCATTGACAGGTGAAAATTTTATCTACCTGCCCCATTCATATCGGATAAATTTCCACATATGAACGAGGCATGAATCTGATCCTGAGTAAATCGATATTCCATGTACTTTTTTTCTGCTTACACATACGTGGGCCATATCCGATCTGTGAAAAAAAAATCGAAATTGGGTCACTTGAGCCATGCAGTGTAAATGCAGCCTGATTCTCTTTGCTTTGTAAAAGCGTTTTCCTCTCAATAGCTTTTCTTGCACCTTCAAACTATACTGATTTTTTTGCATGAAGTTTTTGCCAAATGTTTGTCATGAAATCAGTAGGTGTTGACTATGTAGTTTCTGTATAATTATGTCTGCAGGGCAATGTCTCATGAAGACAAATCTTCTGTCTATAGACTTTAGTTGTGGATGCCATATTGATTTTCACACAGATGAAAATGAGACGCATACATGCATGGTATAAAGGTCGTAGATTATATGTCATTTTCAACATGCAAATCTATTTAATAAAGCTTTTGTATGTGGAAAATGTTGGGATGTTTTGTCATCTGAAAAAAAAAAGTTGCCTTGTTGTTGAACAACAGTACATTTGACTGAATACTTCTGTCTCGGATAGTCTCATTTTCATTAGTGTCAAAAATTAAATATGCCGCTAACATTGTTGTGACACATGAAGTTCATCTTTATTAAAGAAAAATGACACAACAGTTTCAGAAGCCATGTAGCTTTTGTTCTTCCACAAAAACAGATATTTCACACGTTTTTTATTTTCAAAAGCATTTTAAGTTCTCTTATTGTCATTCTCTCTCATACGTATGAATATGAATGAATGAAGTGAAATGTAGAGGTCATTTGCAAAAACAGTTTTTCATCATTTTTTATTTTTTGCAATTGTACTCTTTAATGCTCAATGTAAAGCCCTGTTTGTAAAAAAAACGTTGGCTTTAGTACAGCATAAAAACATATCTGAAAACTATAAAAAAATTAGTTTAGTTTTTAAAAATATTTTGGCCCACTCATCTTTGCAGAATTGTTGTAATTCAACCACTTTAGAGAGTTTTCGAGCATGAATCGCCTTTTTAAGGGCATGCCACAGCACTTCAATTGGATTCATGTCAGGACTTTGACTAGGCCACTTCAAATGTAGTATTAAAAATCTGTTTTATAGATGTACATACGTTGATATATATAAAACATATTTAGATATTTTACATCAATATACGGTGTGCCAGGTTTAACATTTATTGTTCAGTTAGTATACTCGTGCCAAAGAAGCAACTGCAGAGAAAAACAGAGAAAAACAAATCCACCTGTAACGGTTCGTTTTTTTCTATAAAATATAGCACATGTATCACACATGAATTTAATTAGCTACTGTCGTTTAACGCTAAACAGCTCACTTCCATTGTATGGAAGAAACACATATATAAAAATAAAATGATATGGCTTTGAAATGGAATGAGGGATAATAAATTAAAGGTTAGAACAGAATACAATGCTAATTCATCTGCCAAAAAACATTTTTTAAAGGTGAACTTTTGTGTATTTTTTCCTAATTTTCCCAGATCAACCTTTTCTGGTAACACTTTACTTAAAGGGGGTCATGACACCTTTATGACCATGACATTGCACATGTCATGAATACGAAGAATATTTTATGCATGCTCATGACAACTGTCGTTAACCGTTTCATTCGCTCAGTTAGATCATTTTAAATGCAATGATGACATTGTTTGAGATGTCTTTGTCATTACAACTTGACATTACCAAGGCAACATAACTTGTCATGGATCATTTTTCCGATCACTATTTTCAGTGGAATAAAATTAATTTGTCATTACAATTTCTCATTTAAAGTGTCAATACTCTGTTAATAATTATAATATTTAATGACATTTTAATGATAAACTCAATTTGTACCACTGTAGTTGAGGCAAGAAAAATATTATCACTCTGATATAAAATTCATGACACAATTACAATGGCCTTATGACAATCATGTTTATGACAGATAAATGACAAGTTATGATTTCTGGATAATGTCAAGTTGTCATGACAGGTTATGACATATTTGGTTATGTCAAGCTGTCATAAGCACATAAGACATAAGCATGCATAAAATCTCATTCATATTCATTACAAGTGTCATGTCATGTTTATGAATGTTTCATGACAATCTTATGAACAGCCCCTTCAAGTAAAAAGCCTTACCCACTTTTTTTCTCAACAAATCAGTACAATTTTGTATTTCTCAATTCTGTAACTCCTTCTTCACCTTTTAAAGATGACCTTTACTACCGAACAAACTTTCATTTCCTTGTAAATATCCTTGTCTTTAATGTTGCTCTGTCTCTGTATCTTCCTTTTTGTAAAAGTCTGCTGCTGTAAGTCGTGGAGTGCGCAAAGTTGGCTCTTTGACTCCACCCTCTTCCCCTAAGACCGCCCCTAAGGGAGGACACAGACGAATTCTGAGTGATGTCACACACAGCACCATATTTGGAGTTCCTGTAAGCAAATCCACCCAACTGCTTCAAGCTGCAGCCGCAGAAGCCAGCCTCAACAAATCAAAGTAAATAATTGTTTTTTATTATTATTATTATAATATAATTGTATATATTATTATTATTATTATTATTATTATTATTTTATATATATATATTTGTATATATATTTGTATATATATTTGTTTTATATATTATTATTAATAATAATAATAATAATAATTATTATTATTATTATTATATAATTTTATTATTATTATTATTTTATATATATTTGTACAATCACAACGTCCCATACTAACTCAAAATTAGGCACTAGATTCTGACAGTATAAGCTAAATTATGGCCTTATGTGCAGTTTTGGGTGTAATTCATTCATTCCTTCATTCATTTTCCTTTGGCTTAGTCCCTTTATTCACCAGGGGACGCCACAGTGGAATGAACCGCCAATTTATCCAACATATGTTTTACACAGCGGATGCCCTTCCAGCCGCAACCCAGTACTGGGAAACATCCATACACACTCATTCACACACATACACTACGGCCAATTCAGTTTATTCAATTCACCTATAGTGCATGTCTTTGGACTGTGAGGAAAACCGGAACACCCGGAGGAAACCCACGCCAACATGGGGAGAACATGCAAACTCCACACAGAAATGCCAACTGACCCAGCTGGGACTCGAACCAGCGACCTTCTTGCTGTGAGGCGACAGTGCTAACCACTGAGCCACCGTGTTGCCCGGGTGTAATTAGTTATAAGCAAAATAAATAGTTACTGTAATTTAAAATAGCTTTCTTTTCAAAAAGTAAAGGATTACTTTTTATTTTTAGGTCATTGAATTACAGTTACTTATACTTGCCTAAACTACTGTACATAAATTCAACCGTTCTGTATAAATCATTTCAGAGAAGCAGTGTAATTGTATGTTTGTTACACATTACATTATTTAGCAGAAAAAAGTCTATTTTTCAACTACTGAAGGTTACAAATGATCTTTTCAAGATAATTGTCTTATTGTCAAATTGCCTTATCAAAACAAATCCACATGCTTAAGAAACAATTTATTTTGTGAAAAAGTATGGTCGGTATATTTTATGCATGAAATATATTGTCATTAATTTTGAATGATTAATATCACCGTCAAAATGTCAAAATTTCTTAAGTGTTATTTTTTTTACAAAACGTTAAAATCCAAAATCATTTTGTGAGCTCGATTAGATCCTTTTGCTTCTAATGTGCGATAAACAGGGAAGTTAGTCAAGCCATGGGAACATCTCCTGAAAAGATATCAGATGGACCTAAATGTCCCCTTTTTTACAAGATAAAATAAGTAAAATAATGTCTCTAGAGTGTGTATGTTAAGTTTGAGTTCAAAATACCACACAAATAATGTTTTATAACTCTTTGAAACTGCCCCTTTTAGGCTTTGATCCTGATTGTGCTGTTTTAGGATCGTCGCTTTAAATTCAAATGAGATTGTGCTCTTTTTAAAAGAGGGCGGAGCTACAAATGCCTGTGTGTCAGCGTAGTGGCAGATTCAAAAACAAGATGAACTTCCTATGCTAATGAGGGAGAGATGGTCACTAGTGGGCGGGGCTTTCCCCCTCTGATGACACGTACAACAGGAGAATGTCAATCAAAGTGTTTCTGCAGACTTTTTAATCAAGATTTTATCAAGTGGGATTATAAAAATTGAAATTAATTAATTTTTACCATTAGAAGCTGGTTATATTCACAGTTATATTCACTGTTGCCACACAACTGTTTACATTTTTCATAAGTGTTTTTTTTTTTGCATAATAAGTCTTCTTTAAAACAAATTGTATAATAAACTATTTTTATATTTGTGCTTGATTATTGCTGTTGATCATGCATTATATACTCTTAAAGGGATAGTTCGCCCAAAAATGACAATTCTGCCATAATTTACTCACCGTTCACTTGTTCAAAATCTATTTGAATGTCTTGAATGAAGATATTTTGAAGAATGCTGGTTAACCATTGACTTCCGTAGTAATTTTCTATTGTGTTCAACAGAATAAAGAAACCACAGAGTAAATAATGAACTAATTGTCATTTTTGGGTAAACTAACCTTTTAATGACTTTCCAGCCCATCCTCAACCAAACCACAGACTCTCTTCCCACCACAGTGGTAACTTAGCAAATATCATCACAGAAACCTCTGTAAATCTCAATTTAGCACACCATTAAGACTAATTTGTGACTCAGTGTGTTAATGTTGTGCAAAGACACACAATAACAGTATATTCCAAAATAGTTTTTCCTTTTACATTCTGACACAAACTAGAAATCTGCGGGGCCAGGTTAACTCAATTAGTTTAAGTTCAGCATAATACAATCAAGTACAACAAACATTCATTTAAATTTGAGTGGAAGGAACTCATTTCATTAATTCCACTGCTTGATTTTACAGTTACAGAAATGTTACAGCAAGGAAAATTGACATGAAAACTGAAATATGACAGCTATGGTGCATACAATCTTGGTGTGGAACTTTCAAGTTTGCATTGTTTTCTGTAGGTCGGCTAGCACTACTCCATCTGGGTCTCCATGTTCATCACAGCAAAGTGTTTATCAGCCAGCGGATGCTTCAGGACCCTCGGTTGCATCTACAGGATCCTGGAACCCATTTGGCGATGACAATTTCTCCAAACTCACAGCAGAAGAGCTGCTGAACAAGGATTTTGCCAAACTGGATGGTAAAGCCAGTGTTTTTGGATGAAATTAAAGGTGCCATAGAGTGCATTGATTCAATAAGATAAATTGTTCTCTAATATCTGCATAGTAGGTATGTGGTTTAGGTAAGTTCAAATATTCCCCAGAAGCTGTTTTATATGCTCATTTATAACCACAGGAATTACCCCTAGAATGTAAAGTTCGGCTTTGACCATATTTGGAACGGTCATGAATAATAATGAGCTCTGCTCTGTCACTCTACAGCTATATCAATGCCTGCTTTCTATAAAAAAATAAGTTGAGTAGATTCCTTGTTAAACCTTTTCAACTGAAGTTGTAGAGAGGTTTATTTTAGCTAGAAGGAATGAGTGAGCTATTTTTAAGCCACCAGAGAAAACTAGTTTTCTCTTGAGCTCAGGCAGGATTTAATATCAACCTCCGCAGAGATAAATGAGTTTTATAAATTGTGTTTGTATCCTTTCACTCTAGAAAAATCACAGTTAGAGCGAAGTGATATGACACGATGCATAAACAAGCATTGAACACTTATGCTCAGCAAGTTTACATGTGTTTGTTGCCACATCACAAACATACATGGAAATATAATTTTTTTACAACATACAAATATACAAATATGCGGAAATAGGCAAATATACATGTTAAACTAACAAAATGTACATTTAAACAGATGTTATGCCTCTTCGGGTGGCGCTGAATACATTTTTAATCTGTATATCCTGCATTTTGCGTTTTGCCGAGCTGTGAAAATTTCATAGATTGAGAACTTCTTAAAGCACATCGCAAACCAGACTCAAATCAATTTACATAATAACAAGGAAAACAGTGGTATTTGAGGCTCATAGTATGCTTTTCCATGTACTGCAATTTTTCACCTGTGCCTAGGTATATCCAGATTTTATTTTATGGCAAAAGTCATATTTACCACATTATTTTTCTAGATGTGCAGCACACTTTACCTCTACAGTAACATTTGTGTGTGTTTGTGTGATTCTAGCCAAGACAGCAGAGAGATCCTGTCCTGAAAATCTGATTTCTGGGTTGCAGTCTGTGTCATCCAATAAAGGCTTTCTCCAGGGAGGAGGTACAGTTTGTTTATCTCTCTGTGTCTCTCTATCTCTGTCCCAGTGCTTGCTGGGAGCATGTTAATGCTTAAGAAAGAACCGCATTGCAAAATCAGTTTGGAAAGATGTTTTTCCCACTTTAAAATCCATATCGCAGATGTTATTATTTTGTTAGTTTCCAAACCTAGAACATTTTAACCAATTTTGTAAGGGGGGATAGTGCTCAACAATTACCACAAACTCTGGAATGCAATGCTAATTTTACACAATTCGTCAATTTTCCACCCTACATTTTTTGTCTTAAAAGCATGCCACACTGCAAAAGTAAAATAAGTTGTGGATGTAGATTCATTACTTCTAAACGGTCTGGTCTTTTGAGTGACTTTAAAAGCAGTAAATGTACTTGACCTCTTTGAGCCCTCCAGAAATAAAGTAACGTGCATCTCACCTGCTGGCAGCCTTGTGATAAGCCTTTTCTGCTCCTATTTATAGAGCTAAAGGCAGATAGGGCACTTCGCTTCTACTTGCTTTCTTGGAAACACTGTGGACAAACACGCGTCAGTGATTAGATTTTTTTTAGTTAAAGAGTAAACTTTGACCAATACTGCTGCTAGGTGATTGAGACCACTTAACTACGTGTTTATGGGTGAAAGATACAAAAAAGAAGAGCTTTAATGTATCCCTATACATTAGATCCTGTTTAATTGCGTTATTATTTATACAAATTTGTATATAATTAAGAATGTTGATGCGTTTTACTATAATTTACAAAAAAAAAAAATGTTAAAATGTTAAGACCTTTAAAATGTTATTTTTTATGCCCAAATATGTATGCCAGGCTTATTTAAAACGCATATCATTTGATGATTTTGAGGATAGTTCACCCAAAATGAAAATGACCTCCTCATTCACACTCCATCATGTAATTTTAAACCTTTATAAGTTCTTTCTTCTGTTTTTCTTCAGATATTCTGAAGAATGCTTGTTGCTGGCACCCATTGACTTCCATAGTAGGGGGAAAAAATTACTATGGAAGTCAATGGGTGCCAGCTACCAGCATTCTTCAGAATATCTTATTTTGTTTTCAACAGAAGAAAGAATCTCAAATAGGTTTTGAACAAGCGAAGGGTGAGTAAATGATGACATAATCTTTGTTTTTGGGTTAACTATCCCTTTAAATGGGTTCATAATGTATGTGATTAATTGCGTACTTAATTATTGAGCCCTACACATGACATAAAATAAAAAAACACTTGTGGGCATGATTTATGAATTCATTCAGAGAGTGTGCACGATTTGTTTATTCATTGTTTCAATTTACTAAATTGTGTGCACCATTTAATAATTCGTTCCCTCTATTTACTAAATTGTACGCAGTTTTTTTCATTCATTCCTTCGATTTACTAAATTGTGCGTACGATTTATTATTTAGTTCCCTCGATTTACTAAATTGTGCACACTATTTATTAATTCATTCCTTCGATTTACTAAATTGCGTGCACCATTTATTAAATAGTTCTTTTGATTGACTAAGTTGTGCGCATGATTTATTCATTTGTTCATACGATTGACTAAATTGTGCATGTGATTTATTCCCTCGATTTACTAAATTGTGTGCACCATTTATTAATTCATTCTTTCGATTTACTAAATTGTACACTATTTGTTCATTCATTGCTTCAATTTACTAAATTATGCGCCAATTTATTCATTTGTTTATACGATTTACTAAATTGTGCACGTTTTTTATTCATTAGTTCTCTCGATTTACTAAATTGTGCACATGATTTGTTCATTCGTTCCCTTAATTTACTAAATTGTGCGCGCGATCTATTAATTTGTTCCCTTGATTTACTCAATTGTGTGCACAATGTAATGTATTCCTTCAATTTACTAGATTGTGCGCACGATTTGTTCATTCATTCGTTCATTCAATTTACTAAATTGTGCGCACAATTTAATACTAGTTCCCCTTATTTACTAAATTGTGTGCTCGATTTATTCATTAGTTCCCTCGATTTACTAAATTATGCTTGTGATTTGTTAATATGTTCCTACAATTTACTATATTGTGCGCACACTTTGTTAATTAGTTCTCTCGATTTTCAAAATTGTGTGCGCAATTTATTAATTAGTTCCCTCTATTTACTAAATTGTGTTCGTGATTTATTAATTAGTTCTCTCAATTTACTAAATTGTCTGCGCAATTTATTAATTAGTTCCCTTGATTTACTAAATTGTGTGCACGATTTATTAATTAGTTCTCTCAATTGACTAAATTGTGTGCGCAATTTATTAATTAGTTCCCTTGATTTCCTAAATTGTGTGTACGATTTATTAATTAGTTTCCTCGATTTACTAAATTGTGTGCGCAATTTATTAATTAGTTCCCTCGATTTACTAAATTGTGTGTGCGATTTATTAATTAGTTCCCTTGATTTACTAAATTGTGTGTGCAATTTATTAATTAGTTCTCTCAATTTACTAAATTGTGCGCGCAATTTATTAATTAGTTCCCT
>CAIGQV010019087.1:2896334-2918780 GCA_903798115.1 Danio jaintianensis
CTGAAAGCAAAGAAGGTCAAGGTGCTCCAGGATTGGCCAGCCCAGTCGCCAGACATGAACATTATTGAGCATGTTTGGGGTAAGATGAAGGAGGAGACATTGAATATGAATTCAAAGAATCTTGATGAACTCTGGGAGTCCTGCAAGAACGCTTTCTTTGCCATTCCAGATGACTTTATTAGTAAGTGATTTGAGTCATTGCAGAGATGTATGGATGCAGTCGTCCAAGCTCATGGGAGTCAGACACAATATTCATTCTTTTTCCACTGCACCATGACTTTATATTCTATACTGTACATTATTTCTGTTCAGTGACAAGACTGTTTTGTCCAAGCAAAGTCAGACCTTACTGTCCTAATTAAATAATTCAAAATCAAGGCATGATCATATTTTATTCTGGTAAAATGAATGTAATCTGGAGGCCTTTGCCTTTCATATAAGCCACTTCTGATACCAAATGATCAACTAGAAGTCAAGTTATTATTTGTTGTTCCTAAAACTTGGATAGGCGACAAGACTTTTGTCAGGTAGTGTATATAGTGTGTACATATCTCAATTACTTGTTACTTATTTATTTTTTGCTTAAATTGGTTTCTTTCTTTCTTTCTTGACAAATAAGTGAATACACTTGTAATTCGTCAAGGATATACACAACAAAGTTTTTAAAACAAAACCTATTTCAATTGTGGAAAATCGTGTTTAAATTTCATCATGCAAAATATAGCAGCTTTTCTTAAATTTTGGAATGAAATATGACTTTTCATCCACAGGATATTTAAGTAAGTGTGTGACGTGTTACTTAAAATGGATTGTGACCTTTAAGCAGCAGTAACAGTGAACACGATTCCCCTCCAGACTCATTTCGGGCTTGTGTGTTCTTTCTTTTCTAGCCGTCCTGCTCTGTTCCCACACGTAATCCTTACTTTGATGCTGCTCTTGTTATCTTTTAGCGTTTTATGCTTTCTCTTTCCTGCTATTCATCTGGTTTTTGCTTTTCTCTTTCCTCCTTTCTTTTCTCACCCCTCATCCCTCACTCACCCTCCTCCGTCAATGTCTTCTTTTCTTCCTCCTCCTTTCTCACACTTCTCAATTCTCTCTCTCTCTCTTTCTCCTCTCCTCTTTCCGGCATGTTCTAGGTGGTCATTCGCGCAGCAACAGTGGCAGTTCTGAGACCAGTCTGCCCTCACTGGCATGCTCCCTTCTGCTGGTGGATCAACTCATCGACTTGTAGAGGAAACAGAGAGGGAGAGGGCAGCGTGCAATTCTTTAAAAAATATCGAGCAACAGTTTAGAAACCTCAACCTTAAGTAGACTTATAAACCCCAGTCCAACTTTTGGGCCATCCATATTTTCTTTTTGGCATTCTTTTGAACTTTCGCAGTATCTTTCCCTTCTGTTGATCCATAAACATTCTCATGACTTTCATTCATTTATGCTTCATTCTTCATGATGCGAAACTTTTTACGAACTTTTATTTTTGAACGAACAGCTCAGCTAGGGTTGATGGCAAGCCAAAGGTCGAAATTAAAAAAATAAGTTGTTTTTTTATTTAAAAATAATTATAATTTTGTACCATTTGAAAAGTGTGTATACAGTCCACGATATCAAAATTTACAATGTTAATTTTGCTAGCGCACATTCTTAGTCTTAAAGTGAACAATTAGTCTGTACAAATTAATCCACACAAATTAAAAAAATAAACATTTTGGTTAGGTAATCTTTGTCAATCCAAAGGTGGAAATTTTCTAATACCATTTGAAAAAAGTATCTACAAAGTCCACGATATCCAAATTTGCGATGTTTCTTTTGTTATCGCACGTTGTTAGTCTGAAGGTGAACAATTAGTCCGTACAAATTAATCCACAAAAAAGAAAGAAACCATTTTGTTTTGGTAATCTTTGATGTCAGTCCAAAGGTCGATATTCAAAAAGAATTTTAAATTATTATTGTTTTGTTTTTTTATTTATAAAAATAATTTTATAGCATTTGAAAAATGTGTATAAAGTCCACATGATATCAAAGTTTGCAATGTTTATTTTGCTATTGCACATCGTTAGTCTTAAGGTGAACAATTAATCTGTACAAGTTAATCCACACACACAAAAAATATATATATATTGTTTTGGTAATCTTTGATGTCAGTCAAAAATTCGAAATTTTCTAATACCATTTGAAAAATGTATCTATAAAGTTCACGATATTTAAATTTGTGAGGTTCAAATCATCATTGTCAATCCAAAGGTCGAAATTTTAAAATAATTTTTAATTATTATTGTTTTGGGGGTTTTTTATTTTAAAAAATTATAATTTTATAGCATTTGAAAAATGTGTATAAAGTCCACATGATAGCAAAATAAACATCGCAAATTTTGATATCGCACATCGTTAGTCTTAAGGTGAAACATTAATCCCTAAAAGTTAATACACACACACACACACAAAAAAATGGGTTTGGTAATCTTTGATGTCAATCCAGAAGTCGAAAACTTTATCCATAAAGTCCACGATATCCAAGTTTGCGATGTTTATTTTGCTAGCTCACATTGTTATTTTTAAGGTGAAAAATTAATTCGTACAAATTAATCCACTAAAAAAGCATTTTGTTTTGGTAATCTTTGATGTCAGTCCAAAGGTCGAAATTCAAAAAGAATTTTAAATTATTATTGTTTTGTCTTTTTATTTAAAATAATAATTTATTAGCATTTAAAAAATGTGTATAAAGTCCACATGATATCAAAGTTTGCAATGTTTATTTTGCTATCGCACATCGTTAATCTTAAGGTGAACAATTAATCCGTACAAATTAATTCACATAAAAAAATATATGTTGTTTTGTTAATCTTTGATGTCAGTCCAAAGGTCGAAATTTTATAATACCATTTTAAAAAGGTATCTATAAAGTTCACGATATCCAAATTAGCAATTTTTCTTTTGCTATCGCACGTCGTTAGTCTTAAGGTGAACAATTAGTCCGTACAAATTAATCCACAAAAATAGAAACCATTTTGTTTTGGTAATCTTTGATGTCAATCCAAAGGTCAAAATTTTATAATACCATTTGAAAAATGTATCTATAAAGTCCATGCGATATCAAAATTTGCAATGTTTATCTTGCTAGCATGCATTGCTAGTTTTAAGGTGAACATTTAATCTGCGGTGTTTACGGGACTGAAAAAGCTTCACTTTGAAAACGGATTTCAAAAGTTTTTTTCAATATGGGAATCTTTGAAAATAGTGACATCATTTGGTTTCGTAGTATGTGTTAGCTATGTAAACACACAGTATGTTTTGATTTTAAAGGTAAGCGCGGCATACACAACACAACAGTAGCGGAGTACATCCTTGTGTTGTTGCTGTTCAGTAGTTTGCTATTAGCAATGTGGATTTATTTCACCAATATCAACAACAAACGCAACATATAAACACCCAAAAAGAGCTAATTGTCTCTTGCCTACGAGTTCTGTTTGCTAACAGCGCCAACTACTGGCCTGCCATACATAATATAGCAATATTGGCAGTTTTCGTGTACATGGGTGTTTTTGATCATTGTTTTTAAAAATGCTAGGTGAACACTTTTTTGACCTAATTTTGATCTAAACAACATCTTGAAGTAAATTTGGGCTTCTTTGTAGATTATCAAAAAAACACTGAACACAAAACAACTGTGTTAAAACGCTCTGAAAACCATAAACAAAACCCTAGTATTATACTGAGATTTGTCCAGAAAAAAGTTGTTAATGCATTTAAGTGAAAGGTTTAAAACAATCAGTTGACTAGGAACAGAATACGTCAGGGATTTGAGTACATTTGGATTCTTGTATGTGAATACTAACTACACGCGATCTTTTCTATATTAAAAGGAGTACTATTTCAGAAATGGTTTCTATTTCTGCGATGCCGCGGCTGAACAACAGCATATACTATGACAATGATCACCTCAGGTACTGATTATGGGCTTTATTCAGTGTTCAGCTTTATTCAGTATTCACTCTATCCAATGCTACCAATGTGAGTTTAAATAACATTATTCATGACATTTATTGCCATACTTACCTCAGATCTTGAAAATAAAAGAACTAGCAAACATATAGTTTGAAAATGAATGTCAGGACTCAACATCAGTCACTCAGCATGTACTTTTAATAATGTTAAAGAGGTTTAGTATGTATTAATTAGATTATAAACCTGCGCTTCTGAATGGCTGGTATTTAAATGTTTCTGTCGGACAAATTTCTTGTCGATGGAATATTGTCGCATGTAGTTAGGACTCTACCTAGCTAGGACTTAATATCCATTAACTTAAATGACTAGTTTGTTTTCTCATACTTGCGCAAAGAACATTTACAGATTTTTCCCATCTACATTATTGAATTTAGTTGAAACCAAGTCTTTAAACCAAGTATTTTCTTATAGTCCGTCACATAGCAGTATCAATCATCTGCCTCTGATGTTCTTTCATTCTATCATTCTTTTCTCCATCATATCATACCCCCTGCTTCTTATTTTAATTTGCTATTTGCAATATCTGAGATGTGGGAAACAGATGTACTACCTTTACAAGATGAACTTAGTGATTAGAAATTCACTAAAATAAAATAAAAAGCAATCTGTAAATAAAATGAAAGCGCATCATATGAGGACGTTACGCTGGATGATCTAGGATGAATGTACAAATTCTGAATCTGTATAAATGTGCATTATTCTCAAGATACATATAAGATGATTTATCTGTATGTTAGAGCTCAAAGTTAGGATGTTTGTCAACTGTATTGTATCACATTTTTGCCTGTGTTTGTTTGTTTCTCCACCAAATGGGGTATTTTGGATAAACTTGAATTTACAGATAGAGACTATCAGGGGTGTGCGCTTTCGAGAAAAGAGATTCAGTGTTTAATAGCGTTCGTCAAAAATGAGAAATGTAAATATAAGTTCACAAGCTTTATTTTTTACTTTTACCCATTGCAGTCTCAAATAGTCTCTATTTTGAATCTTAACCTCTATTTCAATAAGACAGATGTGTGTTATTTTCTAACCGTGCGTAAATGTGTTTAGACGGAGCCTGTGACGGTCTGCTCATCCTGAGGTCTCGTCTATTGTGACGTGTAACAGAAACGAGAGATTCATATCAAACATTCCTTGATTTCTTCTTGAGTTACTGCCAGAAAATTTGACCTAAGCTATATATTTTCAAGCAAATTTTGAAGGTAATACAGGAAATGCGAAAAACAAAGGGTTTTATTGGAAAGTGTTGTTTTTCGTGACCTGAAAAAGTTACAAAAATATCATTTATTTAATCCTATAATACATAAATGCACTGAACAGAATGACTTGTTATCTTTAAAGTTAACTCTTCCGCATTTATCTGAAAATGGTCAAATATTGACCCGTGTATCAATCTGTTACTGACGTTATTTTGGGCATCAGGCATGCAAAGTCACATTTTACAACACATATCAAACATAAAACAGAGCTCAATATAAAAAACATGTCTATATGTACTGTACTATACGTATGATGTTTGAATTATTCATTATTAGTAGTAAATAAGCAGTAAAAACAATAATTTCTTTGGAAATGCGACTGCTTTGAGTCGACTTGTTTTGTGTTTAATGCTAAGAGCGTAGTTTTATTTTGAGTTGATGTTTTGTCTGTTGATTGTTTGCAAATGTTGCATCTCTAGATGATTGTTGTTTAGTTTTCAATCCAGACCTATGAGAAAAGCATTTAAGGTGTCGTTTACACTAGTGAGTTTTCATTGGAATGAAAACGCTCCTTGTCCAGACTGGCGTTTTTACTGCGTTTTAGAAAAACGATCTCCATCCACACTATACTGCGTAAAATGATTAGTACATGATCATTCATGCTCATATTTTGGCAACATTTGTACTTTCAGTTTATTATGTATGTAATGGTCATATAACAGGGGTAAAGTTGTCATTAGGGAACAACATACAATAGTCCAGAAGACTAATCAGAGCGATTGTGGATAGCAACAACAGTTTCAACAGTTTGTGTTTTAGTCCGTCTACAATGAAACAAAACACCAGTGTTTATCAGGTATACTATTTTTTTTAAAGTGAACCTATTATGCCGTTTTTTACAAGATGTAAAATAAGTCTCTGATGTCCCTAGAATGTGTATGTGAAGTTTCAGCTCAAAATACAACACAAATATTGTTTTATGACACTTTTAAACTGCCCATTTTAGGCTTTGATTCAAATTGCGCCGTTTTGGTGACTGTCGCTTTAAATTCAAATGAGATTGTGCTCTTTTCAAAAGAGGGCGGAGCTACAAATGCCTATGTGTCAGCATAGTGGCAGGTTCCAAAACAAAACTAACGTCCTATGCTAATGAGGGAGAGCTGGTCAGTGATGGGCGGGGCTTTCCCCCTTTGATGACACATACAATGGGAGAATGTCAGCCAAAGTGTTTCTGCAGACTGTTTTTATCTACTGTGATTATAGAAATTTTAATTAATAAATGTTTACCATTAGAAGCTGGTTATATTCACAGACTGTCACCACACAACTGTGTTTAAACCCCTTATAAAAGTGATTTTTGCATAATAGGTCCACTTTTAAATGAAAACATGATGATTTATCGTCATCGTCAACTGTAAAAGCATTCAAAACATGAAGGCAGGGCAGGACATGAAGTAGCTCCTCCCCCTTTTTAAAAATCATCCAATAGCGTTTGGTTTTTATCTAGCGAGAGTGGTTGAGATCAAGCACATAAAGCAGTAGCATCTTGAAGGGGGCAGGGCATGTCAGATACTAGAGAGCATTTGATTGGCCAAAAGATTTGATGAAAAACTGAAGCATGTTGTGATGTCACAAAAATCATTGATCCATTTAGGCGGAATAGACCAACTGCAAGCTTTGGATGTTTATATCTTCTAAATGCTAATGTTGTCACTGTTTTGGAGCACGCTAGATTATAGACATCATTAAGACTAACATAATGATACTAACATCTAAAAAAGTTTATTTTGATTTCACGGGGACTTTAAAAGTTGCCGGAGTAGTGTGAGCAAAACTAAAATGCACTAGTGTAAACGGCACCTAAGTCCATCCCTAAACTTACCTATCAGTGGGATTTAAGCAAATTGTATGAAAATGTACACATTCGTATATAATAGACAAAACTAAAATCATCATAAGTTTCAATGAGAGCATGTAGGCAATGTTATGTTTGTTTTCTTTGCCAGTACTTAATTCCTCTGTTTGTTCTTTCTCCCTTTGCTTGTTTTATTGTGGCTGATCTATGCAATTTGACTGTAGTGCTCATGGTTCCTCTTAGATAAGCACCTGGCTAAGTAGTCTTAGCGTTGAAGTCTTTCTTGTGTTGTAGTGTGTGTTACAGCCCACAAAAAAATGACAACGACAACTTTGCTTTTCTTACTTACATTTTTTGTCTTGTTTCTAGTCCAAATATCTAAAGATTCTTCTATCAAGAAGCTTTTTCTAGGTAAGCAAAACATAACGTCTTGTTTTAAGAAACAATATGCCAATTATTTGGCTTGTTTTTAAGGAAAAACTCACTTAATATTGGCATATTGTTTCTTAAAACAAGACGTTGTGTTTTGCTTACCTAGAAAAAGCTTCTTGATAGAAGAATTCTTAGATATTTGGACTAGAAACAAGACAAGAAATCTAAGTAAGAAAAGCATTTTTTGCAGTGAAAAAGTCATATTTATCCTGGAATGCCATGGTTTAATCATTCTCCTCATGTTATTGAGCGCCGTATTCCTTTTGTTTTTATGCGACCAATGTATATTCCGATAAGGGACATTATTGAATAAAAGTGTAGACTTGTAAAGTTGTGTCCTACTCTTTTAATAGCAATCAGGCATACTATTTGTTTTTTAAGTGGACCTATTATGTCCCTTTTTACAAGATGTAAAATAAGTCTCTGATGTCCCTAGAGTGTGTATGTGAAGTTTCAGCTCAAAATACCACACAAATAATGTTTTATAACTCTTTGAAGCTGCCCCTTTTAGGCTTTGATTCTAATTGCGCCGTTTTGGTGACTGTCACTTTAAATTCAGATGAGATTGTGCTCTTTTCAAAAGGGACAGAGCTACAAATGCCTGTGTGTCAGCATAGTGGCAGATTCAAAAACCAGACTAACATCCTATGCTAATGAGGGAGAGATCGCCAATAGTGGGCGGGGCTTTCCCCCTCTGATGACATGTACAATGGGAGAATGTCAATCAAAGTGTTTTGCAGACATATTTTTATAAAGTGTGATTATAAAAAACACAATTAATACATTTTAACCATTAGAAGCTGGTTATATTCACAGACTGTCGCCACACAACTGTGTTTAAACCCCTTATAAACGTGTTTTTTACATAATAGGTCTATTTTAAATGAAAATATGGTGATTCATCGAACAATTAAATATAATATTTCACAATATTATTGTTCCTGCTGTATTTGTGATTGTAAAATACAGCCTTGGTGACCATAAGAGACTTTCTTTAAAAAAAAAATGTATCACACTTTTGTGTTTATTGCACTTTACTAGCAACTAACTGACATTTTAATAGTTTTCTACATGATGAACTGGACAAACCCCATGTTGGCACTTTAGAGGACACTGATGGGCAATAAAATTATAATGATTTTCGTTTTATCACCAGCTATTAGAGATGTACTTCATGAGGGAGTTGGTGGTTTGCCTGACATTTAAATGCTTATCAATATACACTCACCGGCCACTTAATTAGGTACACCTCTCCAACTGCTTTGAGGTTTGTGTGTGGAAAATGTCAACTGTGTTATTGTCAACTCTGTTACTGTGATATTTCAGTGAATTTCTCATTTGCTTTGTAAAAACAATACTATGATCAAAATTCGTCAAATTCTCTTTTAGACATGCCATGTGGTGTCTGGTTTGAGGTTAGCATCTTGAGCTAAAGTACAAAATGGTGGAAAATGTCAACTTTGTTATTGTCAACCCTGTTTATAATTGCTAACTAAATTTGCTTTATTTTACATTAATAATTTATCCAGTTTATGGTAAATTATACATTATTTAGTCTTTTTGCAGACATACATTTGTTTTATGTCATTCCAGTTAAAGGAAAATGAATGGAAAATGCTTGAAACGAACCGATTAATTCTGTAATGAGTCATAAATACATCATAAGTGCAAACAAAAGCATATTTTACACAGATAATCAACAGAGTCAATGCCTCTATAGTGTGTTAGCATGTCATCTTTGGACTAAACCTTAGCGCATTGCTGTATTAATCCTGAATTTAATGCTGACCGTTTCCTTCATCCTGAAGGTAAGACTTGCATCACATCTCTGCTCTGATCTCAGTTCAGTCATTGTGTTTACCTCCTTGTTTCCATGGCTCTCAATGCTTTAATTTTATGTCAATTAACGTTGTAATAAATGGCTGGATATATAAATGGACTTCATTCAATTGACCACCCTAGACAAAAAGGTAGTAGCATTACTTGTCAGTTTATTTCTTTATGAAAAGGTTGACATTTCTTGTTAACGATTTATTTGTGGAAACAAGGTTGCTGTTGTGGTAGTCGTCGTAGACTGTTCGTGCTACTGTATTTGTTGTGGCTTAAGTCAGTAATGTTGCTGTGGACTATACTGTAGTAGAATGTGCTTTACTTGTGCTTTTATTGTGTAGCGTTCTTGTGTCCGTTTTTTATTGTGTAGCGTTCTTGTGTCCGTTTTTTATTGTGTACGTTTTTTATTGTGTAGCGTTCTTGTGTACGTTTTTTATTGTGTAGCGTTCTTGTGTACGTTTTTTATTGTGTAGCGTTCTTTGTGGAGTGTTCCTGAATCGTCTGTCTTTTTCCCAGTTTATTCATTTTCATTCATTGCTGCTGCTTATACTACTTACTTAAAATGAGTTGAAACAACACACTTAAGTTTTTTTCAGGACAACTTAATTGTTTTATGTTTAATCAACTTAGATTTGTAAAAAAAATATTAAGTTAACATAATCAATTTGTGTTGGGACAACATGAAGGAATTGTGTGGAACCCTGCAAGGGCTAGTTCACTCAAATTAATTTGCGATGCACCAAAATAAATTCTGGGTCGAAACCAAAAAGTCTTTGTAATAATTATTATTTAATGAAATGATGAATGCAGCATAGCATAGCCTTTTTTGCCTTTATATCTTTGGCCTTTTTTCGTCTTTCGACTGAAAACTGGAAATGCTGTTTAGCTAAACCTGTTTGACTGGGCTGTTCTCTTGAACTGAACTCTTGAACGTCTGACTCAGATTCAGGAACAACCAGATTAGCCATATTTGTTACTAAATCATCAATCTTTTTTTCTAGATCAGGCAGTGTACTTTATTGTTGGTGACAACAAGCAGATCATCGTTGTCTAGAAAACACACACCTGACCGGTTTTAGGTACTGGATCAGCCAATTGAAAGTTCTGACTCAAAAATCCAAAACATTATTGACATCTAATTCTCCCATGAACTTGGTTTTCAGGGAATGATCACTTAAAGGGTTAGTTCACCCAAATATGAAAATTCTGTTATTAATGAATCACCCTTGTCTCATTTCAAACCCCTGAGACCTTCGTTCATCTTCAGAACACAAAGATGTTTTAGGTGACATTTGAAAGCTCCTTCATCCTACAAAAGTCTTCTCATAGCTTCATAATATTCCAACTGAACCACTCAAGACACATGGGTGGTTTTTGGTTCCTTTTCTGGACTTTGAACAAATCTGGAACCTTGCTGTTTATGAGAGAGCTCTAGGATTTCTTCTAAAATATCGTAATTTGTGTGCAGAAGATGAACGAAGGTCTCGGGATTGGAACGACATGAGGAGTGTGGGTAATTAATAACAGAATTTTCTTTTTTGGGTGAACTTACTCTTAAAATTTGTGATTTTTATGTAACTTGATCACAAATTCAGGAATGGGGGAATCCAGTTGAGAACCACTAAAGGACGATAATTAATAATCCATTGTATCTAATGTATGTCACTGTTGACTAATGACAGTATCAACAAATTGATTAGTCCCGCACATCCCTAGTGTTCAGTGTAAGAAAGTAAGTCATACAGTTTTGAAATGACATGAGCTGTCCAAAAGGATTAGTACAGTGATGTCATTGTCATGCAGGGCTGGCCGATTAATCGAATTTGTGTCAGTAAAGCCAGTCCAACGTGTGCTTTCAGATGGAGCAGCATTTACTTCACAGAGTGGTATTTCACAATGACCATCAAAGCTATAATAAATCACGTTCAAAAATAATTGGTTACACTTTACTTTAAGTCGACGTAGTTACAGTGTAAGGGGCCAATCACATCGAATGCACTTTTCTGTTCTGAGAGAAAAAAAGAAGTGCGCTGCGCTTTTTATGTCGCTAGGCAACCGCTGATTCAGCTGCGTATTGGGCGCGAGCTTTGCTGTTGATATTGTTATAATTGTAATATTTAATAATATTGTGATATTCAAGATTTGTGAAGTCATACAGCTCCTGATAACTCGAAACAGCGACCACTAGTCTCCCCTCCATCTTTAAAAGGCTCCGTAGTCTTGACAACACAAACACTGCTGTCACCTCAACGGAAACCCCACCTCTGCTTTCATTTGATAGGAGAATTAAAAAGACCCGACTGACATATCACTGTTTTTCCGCTTATAGTTGACTTTTTTTCAACTGCGGGCGCACAGAGCGCAACGGCAAAAACATGAAGCGCAGCAAAAAGTGCGTTCGGTGTGATCAAGGCATAACTGTTCATTTAACTACTGAGTAATATTAATTCATTACATGTACTTACTATATGGTTGGGGTTAGAATGTGGGTTAGGTTTAGTTACATAATTATGCATAGTTCATTGTAATTACTATAGTTAGTGCATGGAACATGTAAGTCACCTTAAATTAAAGTGTTACCAAACAAACAATTAAGCGAACAGTAAAGATAATCAAAAATCAAACAAAAAGTGCTCAGGGGTAATTAATGTGTCGGTGCTCTTTGGATAAGGGATTCATAAATAAACAACGGAAATATGAGTCCAAGGCACTCGAAAAAAATGAAAACAAATATTTAAAAAGCCTTCATTAACATGGCTATTTCATAAAACTGCACCTATGCGTTTCTCTTTTTTTTTTTTTTACTGAATTAGTAATCTTGAGTTGACCTTGTGTTCAATACACTCACTGGCCACTTTATTAGGTACAGCGGTCCAACTGCTTGTTAACGCAAATTTCTAATCAGCCAATCACATGTCAGCAACTCAATGCATTTAGGCATGTAGACATGGTCAAGACGATCTGCTGCAGTTCAAACCGAGCATCAGAAGGGGGAAGAAAGGTGATTTAAGTGACTTTGAACGTGACATGGTTGTTGGTGCCAGACGGGCTGGTCTGAGTATTTCAGAAACTGCTGATCTACTGGGATTTTCACACACAACCATCTCTAGGGTTTACAGAGAATGGTCCAAAAAAGAGAAAATATCCAGTGAGCGGCAGTTCTGTGGGCGCAAATGCATTGTTGATGCCAGAGGTCAGAGAATGGCCAGACTGGTTCGAGCTGATAGAAAGGCAACTTTAACTCAAATAACCACTCGTTACAACCGAGATATGCAGAAGAGCATCTCTGAACGCACAACACGTCCAACCTTGAGGCAGATGGGCTACAGCAGCAGAAGACCACACCGGGTGCCACTCCTGTCAGCTAAGAACAGGAAACTGAGGCTACAATTCGCACAGACTCACCAAAACGGGACAATAGAAGATTGGAAAAACGTTGCCTGGTCTGATGAGTCTCGATTTCTGCTGTGACATTCGGATGGTAGGGTCAGAATTTTGTGTCAACAACATGAAAGCATGGATCCATCCTGCCTTGTATCAACGGTTCAGGCTGGTGGGGATATTTTCTTGGCACACTTTGGGCCCACTTGTACCAATTGAGCATCGTGTCAACACCACAGCCAACCTGAGTATTGTTGCTGACCATGTCCATCCCTTTATAACCACAGTGTACCCATCTTCTGATGGCTACTTCCAGCAGGATAACGCACCATGTCATAAAGCGCGAATCATCTCAGACTGGTTTCTTGAACATGACAATGAGTTCACTGTACTCAAATGACCACCACAGTCACCAGATCTCAATCCAGAGCACCTTTGGGATGTGGTGGAACGGGAGATTTGCATCATGGATGTGCAGCTGACAAATCTGCAGCAACTGCGTGATGCTATCATGTCAATATGGACCAAAATCTCTGAGGACTATTTCCAGTACCTTGTTGAATCTTTGCCACGAAGGATTAAGGCAGTTTGAAGGCAAAAGGGGGTCCAACCCGGTACTAGTAAGGTGTACCTAATAAAGTGGCCAGTGAGTGTATATTATTTCTGTATTGTTTAGATATTCTATTAAGTCATGTGACCATAGTGTTTAAATGAACTCCAGATCCACCTGAACTCATGTTACCATTTTAATGGAATAGCCATGTTAATAAAGGCTTTTTTCGAGTGCCTTGGACTTATATTTTCGTTGTTAAAAAAGATAATCGTTTGGTTTGTGTCGCTTCGCAGTGAACTACGGCTCTGTGTAGTAAATGCTGCGCATGAAAATACCAAATATAATTGCAATTTTTACTTCATAACTTCAGTCGAGTGTTTGAAATAAATCCTTCTGTGAGGAGATTCTGTGGTTGTGTAATTATTAGTCACGTTAATCTAATTAAAAACAATTACACGTTCTGTTTTGCTGGGTGTTTGGCGTTTCCGCACAAGAGCGCCCTCTGGCTTTCGGAGTGCTTCCCACAGTGTAAAAAATGCTGGGTTCCACACAATCGATTTGTGTTGGGACAACATGAAGGAATTAAGTTAACATATTAGTTATTTTACAAATTTAAGTGGGTTGAACGTAAAACAATCAAGTTGAAAAACGTAAAGAATTGTGTTGTTTTAGCTCATTTTAAAAAAGTAATTGGAACAAACAGCAAACGTCTTTTTTTGAGGGCAGACAAGATGCTCAGTCACATTTGCCATTTCTTTTTTTTATTTTATTTTTTCCCAACTTTACTTATGGAATTTTCTAAAAATGTACAAATATCACACATTTCAGAATATTATTGTACAATTTGACATATATAGAGAGAAGGAAAGTTAACGAGGATCCAAAATGATTGTGACAATTATTGACCCCCAAATATATATAAAAAAAATTTAATAAAACAAAAAATAATAATAAAAAACTTGTGGCAATTACAATTGTTTACACACCAAACTATCCGCTTGTTAAGTGTGGCGTCACGCGAAGCGGCTTCCGGGTCCAATCGCTATATCATACTGTATGGGGAGGCTCATCAAATGGTAATAATAAACGTTTACAAAGCGATGTAATACTTTCGTAAATCACAATATATATATATATATCCATGCCTAATATCCGATGAACTATGATTTTATATAAAGTTCACTTTAATGTGTGATAGGACTAAAAAGTGGTCATAAACAAATATTTTCTCAATTCAAATGAGTAGCGGCTGTGACCCGTAAACAGTATTCCATACGTCACCAATACGTCACGACTTAACAAGCGGATAAAATCCTTACAAAACTATCAGTTTACACTGTAAAAAGCAATTACTTAAAGTGAGTAAACCCATTGCCTAAAAAGTAGATTTTACTTAAAAAATTTTATGTATTTCTGTTGCAACTCAGAACTATTAAGTTCGCTTAACTTCATTTTTACAATTATGCTTTACCTAATCATTTTAAGGCAGTGTTTACTCAATTTTCATCAACTAATCGCTTTTTACAGTGTACGTTTTTTTCTGATTTGCAGAAGCTGAAGGGAATAGCGATGGATATGGGATCTCCGATGTTGAAAACCCAACAGAGGAGGACTTTCCTCATTCCAGCGATGAAGACGATGCTGAAAAAGGAGGAGGAAGATCTCAGGTCAGCGGTGACGAAACTCCAAGTCTGGATTGTAGCGGCTCCAGACCGTTACTTCAAGACTCAGACGACGACGACGAGCAAAGTCCTGCATCTCCAAGAAACCTCCAAATATCTTCAGCATCCGAAAACCAGTCTGAAAACCACTCTCCACAAGCCCAACGTTCAGGAGCAGATCCAAGCGTCGACGTTTTCTCTAAAGCTCCATTCCGGATTGGACAAAACCTGGACGACAACAATAGTGACGGTGACGTGTTCACCAATGCGCCTTTTCTTCGTCCTCCAGCTCAGACTGACATTTTCCTCCAAGCTCCTTTTGGTAGGAAGAAGGAAGCTTCTGGTAAGGTTTACACCAATCCTGCGGTCCACCCCATGTTTTTACAGGGTTCTTCCATTGACCAGAGCATTCTTGGCCCGGTGGCTCCTCTTCAATTTCAACCACAGGAGCTTTCGAAGTATTCCAGACACTATGAAGAACCCGTGAACTCAGACCCTCAACACAATATGGCATCAGATGCGACTTCTGGGGACCCGTTTGTTTCAGCGCCCTTCCATCTTAAAGGCCGTCATGAGAAACGCTAAAAAATTGGAATCTACAATACTACTATTTTTGCCCTCTAAAAGATTTGAGCTTCACATGATGAATAAAATGCTGTATGCTGAGTGGGATATATCGAGGATTGAAGCACATTTATGGCCTCTGGCGGTCAATCTCGGGGTAAATGTTTGATTGTGTGACGCCTTCTGCTACCTCAGATTATTCTCATGCCGTTAAACTTTCTGTCCACTGAATTATTGCTAACAAGTGTTGGATCATTTTCTCTTGTGAGGTTAAAGAATTGGTACTGATGGCACTGAGAATCTGATGGTACTTCTATGATTATGGTAAACCAGGCAGTTTTGTATACACTAGCTCAGATCATCATCATCATCATCATCATAATAAAAATCATGTCCTACAATTTATAATAAATAAAACACAATCATTTAGTTGATTTTGTCTCCCAAAACACACACAAAGTTTAAGTGGGATGTGAAAATGCTGAAAAATATATATATCGTTTTTTAATTGAAAACTAATTAAAAAACCCACAATAGTTGTTTTTTTTTGCTGTTGTTTTTTTTATTATTGAAAATTAATTATTAAAATCAACATGAAATCAAAACATTACTTGCAGTGCTATCATGTACTCTTGAATGTAATTGATATTTTATCAAGTATATTATACGTATGCTTTGCATTCTTATAATTGTAAACATGCTTAATTTTCATAAAAATAATATAACGATAAAAAAAAAAAAACATTGGTCCTAAAACAAGCCTCATTTTAAATTAATAAATACAAATTTGTTCATTTATTATTATTATTATTATTATTATTATTATTACTACTACTACCACTAATAATAATAATAATAATGTTTATTACTACTACTAATAATACTATTATTATTATTAAACACATTAATGATAATAATAATAATAATAATAATATGAATGTGTTTAATAATAGTAATAATAATAATAAACACATTATTATTATTTTTATTATTAATACTATTATTATTAATACTAAAGAATAATAGTAGGGTCAAATTTGATCAAGACCAATTTCATCCACCATATTTCATCATCATTATGTATAACTATATATTCATCATCATAACTGGACAGGGAAGAATCAATTTGCCTTCACTTGGAATAATGTGTGCAAAAAACAAACTGAATGTATTGCAACTTTAAATATTTTCAGATCTATTTTTTCATTCACTTTTTAGATTGAGCATAACATTTTTAATTTTGACAGATTTGCTGCAATTGTTTCCCTCGTCCCATCATGTATGAATGCCAGTAAAAACCAAGTAGCTCAAAATATCCTAAAAGCAGCACCTGAGCTTGTGCACTGTGTTGATGGAAGTGTTTAATATGTACAATCCTATACAATGACATTCATTTAGCATATATAGCTGCAGCTGGACATTAAATCTGATGGATGCTGGATTATATTGCACACAACTGTAATAAAATGTTACGTGGATTCTATTCAATGTTATATTTGTTTTCTAACTATCACTACACATTCCCTTTATTATGTTATAGGCAGCTCCAGTACCAAGATGCTGTTATGTCACTAATATTTGGGTCTTGCAGGAGCACTTTTAGCTTAGCTTAGCATAAATAATTGAATCGGATTAGACCATTAGCATTTAGCTTGACGTTTCTGTTAATTATTTCCCTCATCCCATCATGTATGGATGCCAACAAAAATCAATTGTAGCTTAAACTATCCTAAAAGCAGCACCTGAGCTTGTGCACGTGCACAGTGTTGATGGAAGGACTGAATACATACAATCCTATACAATGACTTTAATTTAGCACATAGCTAATATAGTTGCAGCTGGACATTAAATCTAACGGATGCTGGATTATATTGCACACAACTTTAATAAAATGTTACGTCGATTGTTTTCAATATTTGTTTTCTAACCATCACTACACACTGCACATTCCCTTTATTATATTATTGGCGGCTCCAGTACCAAGATGCTGTTATGCCACTAATATTTGTTATTAAAGGAAGTAGACTAATTTTACATCTCCCCTAGAGTTAAACAAATGTGTTTTACCATTTTTGAATCCCTTCGTACGATCGATCTCTGGGTCTTGCAGGAGCACTTTTAGCTTAGCTTAGCATAGATCATTGAATCGGATTAGACCATTAGCATCTAGCTCAAACATTTCAAAAAAGAGTTTCATTATTTTTCCTATTTAAAGCTTGACTTTTCTGTTATTTACACTCATTCTGGCGTAATAATCTTTGCTGGTGTTTTTAGCAAGATGCTAATAATCTAATCAGATTTAATGATGCGAAGCTAAGTTAATAGCGCTGCCGTCAGAAACCGAGATCGGCTAAGTGGATTGAACTCATTAACACTATAGGGGAGCCTTAACATTATCTATTTCCCGCCAAACAAGTGTAGTATTCCTTTAAATATCATATATGCTTAAAACACAAACTCAAAATATGAAACACTTTTGCTGCAAAAATAAAAAATAAAATGTCTGCACACCTGTTTTTCAGTGTTATATTTGTTTTCTAACTATCACTTCACACTGCACATTGCCTTTATTATGTTTTATAGGCAGCTGCAGTACCAAGATGCTGTTATGTCACTAATATATTTATTAAAGGAACCCACCTATTTTCAGAAATAATAGTTAAACAAATGTGTTTTACCATTTTTTAATGGTCTGGCAGGAGCACATTTAGCTTAGTTTATAGCTAGCCTAGATCATTGAATCAGATTAGACCGTTTCCTATGTAAAGGAGAAATTATCAAATTTATTTTCCTGGTTACCTATTTGACTCTTCTGTAGCTACATTGTGTAAGACTGACAGAAAATGAAAAGTTGCTATTTTCTAGGTCTTAAGGGAAAGGAATACTTTCATTCTGGCAAATTAATCAAGGAACTTTGCTGCTGTTTTTAGCAAGATGCTAATAATCTAATTGAATTCAATTACCTATGCTAAGCTAAGCTAATAGTGCTCCAGTCAGACCCCAGATCGGCTAATGAATTAAACTCATTAACACTACGGCTGTAAAATTAACCTATTTCCCGCCAAAAAAGGTGTAGTACTCCTTTAAATACCATATATGCTTAAAACGCAAACTCAAAATATGTAACACGTTACTTTTGCTGCAAAAAATTAAAGTAGCTGTCTTCCTCTGTTTGCCTCCAGCATTTCATCTTATAAATATAGACGCGTGAACGGAGGCATTAAAGGGTTAAAAAAATACACAAGATACGAGTTTCTATTTTATGAGGTGAATTTTAAGTGTGTATCCACGTTGCTCTTTTGTGGAAAGGCGTTTTATATAAGCGTGAGATTGCGGGGAGTGTTTATATTTTTGTTGTTGTTTGTTTCATGTCAAAGCAGCCATGGTTGTTTGGTGGCCTTGTGAATGAATCTGAAAGCACTTGTCTTTTGAAATACTTGAGTTATGCAAAACACTCGCAGGTGTAGAATCTGTAATAAATGAAACCTGTTTAAAAGATGTCATCGTATTGATTATACATTTACATTATATTCATCGAAAGCATGATAAAGTATTAGCTTGTTTCCAATAACTAAAATGTCAAAATATGGGTGAAATATTCATGTTTTATCATTCCGCATAACATAGGCCATATTTATGTACAACCCTGCTGAAAAAACCAGCTAAAACCAGCCTAAGATGGTTGGCTGGTCTTAGCTGGTTTTAGCTGGTTTTAGCTGGTCTTCCAGCCTGACCCGCTAAAACCAGCTTGACCAGCTAAAACCAGCAAAGACCAGCTTGACCAGCTATAACCAGCAAAGACCAGCTTGACCAGCTAAAACCAGCAAAGACCAGCTTGACCAGCTAAAACCAACCTGACCAACTAAGACCAGCTAAAAAGTGGCCAAAACCCCTCTAAAACCAGCCTGACCAGCTAAAACCAGCTAAGAGTAGCCTGACCAGCTAAGACCAGCTAAAACCAGCAAAGACCAGCTTGACCAGCTAAAACCAACCTGACCAACTAAGACCAGCTAAAAAGTGGCCAAAACCAGCCTGACCAGCTAAAACCAGCTAAGAGTAGCCTGACCAGCTAAAACCAGCTAAGACCAACCTGTCCAACTAAGACCAGCTAAAAAGTGGCCAAAACCCCTCTAAGACCAGCCTGACAAACCAGCTATGGCCAGCCTGGGAAACCAGCTAAAACCAGCCTGACCAGCTTAGGCTGGTTTAAGCTGGTTTTTTCAGTAGGGAAATGATAAACAGTTTGAAAAATGACAGTCATGTTTGTTACTTTAACTTATTTTAATGAGTTCAGTTTTCAAGTCATTTTGACTAGAAAAGTTAATTGATTTTTCTTTTACCATGTATTACATAGCCTAAATATTCCAAATATTCCCACATACCTATAAAAAGTATATAAACTAATAGATCATTCTCAATTAGATTTTTATTTAAATGATTAAAAACCTCTTGCTGACAACTAGTGGTTTTAAGTCATTAGTGGCATAGTAAAGATTTAACTTTACATTTGAATCATTTTAAATTTAAATACTTTTTTAAACCATAGTTAATAGTTATAGTTATATAATAGTTTATAGTTATAGTTAATAGTTAGCCTAAGCTGGTTGGCTGGTTTTAGCTGGTTGACCAGCCTGGTTTCATAGGGGTTTTGGCCATTTTCAGGCTGGTTTCCAGCCATTTCCAGCCTGGTCTTAGCTGGTCAGGCTGGAAAATGACCAACTAAAACCAGCTTGACCAGCCTGGTTTAAGCTGGAAATAGCTGGTTTTGGCCTGGCTCCCAGCCTGGCTACGCTGGTCAAGCTGTTTTTAGCTCAGAGATGCCCAACCTAGGGCCCGTGGGCCAAAGTTGGCCCATGGTAACCATTGATTTGGCCCACCGTCCCATATGAGAATAGAGGGCGAATGACAGGTATTTATTTATATAGATTTAAGAGATGTTGTCATTTCTGATTTAACTTAACATTTTGTTTGTTTTATTGTTAAGCTACAAAAAAAGCTAACTGAAATTAAGTGTTTCAATTAAATGTTCAGAAAATCAGATTTTTTTTTTTTTTATGTAAATACTGTCACTTGACAGACAGAGGACAATGCACAAGACCTCGGCAACTTGACTAGTGTATACAGCATTTAACTCCATTGTGTAATAACATGAATGATTTGTTTTTAATTGTAATAAATTCATTATAAGGTTCATAAAAGTCATTAGGTAATGCGATTAAAGTAAATTGAAATATGAACAATTATTTAATAAACTTTAATAAAATACAGTTTGCTATATTTACGTTCGGCCCACAACCCTCAATCAAGTTTGGTTGTTGGCCCTTCATAAGAAAATGTTTGGGCACCTCTGTTTTAGCTGGTCATCTCCCAGCCTGACCAGCCAAGACAATGGTTGGAAACCAGCCTGGAATGGCCAAAACCCCTCTATAACCAGGCTGGTCGACCAGCTAAAACCAGCCAATCAACCTAGCTAGGCTAGTTTAAAGCGGACATTCTAATGAACATAAAAACAGACTTTTTTATTGTTTTAATGCTTGAAATTCAGCTTTTTGTCAAAGTTATATAATATTTCATGAATATTTCAATTGTTCTTTTCAATTGAGTAAACATTGCCATCTGGTGGTCATTTGGTTGTAAATATAATTAATGTAATGAATAATTCTTCCTGATGTCCGCTCATTTAACAGCCTTTCTCTTTCACGGCCGTTGTTTTATTTGAGGTATTTTTATACATGAAATCTAAATGTAGCACATCAAACGTAAACAAACGTTCACGAAACTGTATCCAGTAATCACAAACTAATGTGATTGGTCAGTCCTTCTCAGCGCTGAGAATAGTACATGTTCCACGTGACAACACATTCATCGAAATTCGAAAAAAATGATAAACAACGACGATTTACAGTAGAAAAACTACTGACAAACTTGACCGATTACAAACGCCGACTAGACCACCAGCATATGGTAACCAGCAAGTAGTAGAACAAACATATCTTTTACTTTACCCTGTTAAATCTGTGTAAAAGTTCGCCACGTCATAGCTCCGCGACTCCGAAACAGCGTTTGGAAACCCACATGGCTAATGTACAGTGTCTAATTTATCTTTAAAACCTGTACACAAGTAAAACAGTTATAATAATTTGTAAGTAAGTGAATTAAAGGACTAAGCGCAGCTGACAAGAGCCGAGAGTCTATAAAATGGCGCTATTTATGATAAACAGGTATGTTGATATCTATTGCACTTTACGTGTGTACTTATTACATATTTACTTATTGCTTATCGTAATTTATTTTTATCAGTGTAATTATGAATAATACATTTGGTTTTATATAGCACATTCGCTCAGTGACAACTTAAGTTGTACCATGGTAAACAATATAGGGAGCATGTCACAATTGTGACATGCTCCCTATATTGTTTACCATGGTACTTTGAATATTCGGTCTGAAATGAAATGTATGACTGGAAAAACAACATTAGCACTATATTTTTGCAACATTGGCAGAATATTTTTGTGAAATTATATTATTAAGGAGGAAGTCCGAATGTGTGAATATAAAACTAACTTTACCTCAATTCATTAGTTGTGCATGTTAATCTCATAGGATTTTGTTTATCTTGTATTTATAATTAGTTCTTTCTATTAGTGTTATTGTGCATGGCTGATTTGGCTAGGAACTATACTCTTGGCATAATGATCAAGGATTTTGCTGCCGTACCATAGCTAAAGATGGCGCAATGACATTTACAAATAAATGAAAAAAAAGTTCTGAATCATTTCTCACAAATGTCTCCATTGTTGCAAGATTTCCAAGTGCTGTGTAATATCATTCATATCATTCACTGATTTATGCTAAGCTAAGCTAAAAGTGTCCCTGCCAGACCTGGACATTGTCTGAATGGATTGAAAATGTAACTACTGAATAGTCAAGCTTTAAATAGGGAAATCATCAAAACTCTTTAGTCAT